>JAQFZC010000792.1:0-40381 GCA_034695205.1 Dicyrtoma fusca | reverse complement strand
GTGATTTTGTTTTACTTAAGTACACGCAGCTTTTTTTTTTTTATTTACAAATGGAACTGGAAGTAAGTATTAAGTATAACTATGAAAGCCATAGTCCATAGAATCGAAAGCAGACTTTTTACTTTATAACGCGCTAGGCGCGTGTGGTGCGCACTGCGCGTGTTCTTTTGTTGCCATGAGAAATTAAATTTTAGTGATGTTGTTCATATTGTTATTTTTATCATCATCATCACGACGACTGTAGAAAATAGACAATAAATTGTTACGCAGATAGGTACTGACTTCTTCTTCTAAAGTTTAGTGTGCTATTGCTGGCTGACACTAAACTTTTTCGTATTAGCAAACAAATATTATTATTAATAAAAAAAAATGAAAATTAATTATAAAACGTTTCAAATTTTTTTACAAAAACTTCACTAGTGTAGTTGTTACAAAGCTTGTTGTTAATCTTCAACTTCAAACTAGGGGTCTCGGTCACAATAGATTTATTTGGTCCTAAAGTGTAGAAGTGTAGACTGTAGTACTGTAGTGGAAAAGTTAAAACTGTGGATGACTTGATTATTAGGCAATTAGGCTGTTAGGATTTTACTAACAAAATAATAATTTAATTAGCTTTTAGCCGTCAAAGCATCCAGTAATTCAGTTTTTATGTTGTATTATTCCATAATATTATACGACGTTACGTTACACATACTTACAAACACATAAGATTGGATTTGGATTGTTGGAAGTTGGAATTAGATAGTTTTTTTCGTTCTTTTTTAATTGTCACTGTATACTGTAAATGCTGTTTACGCTTTTCAGCTTAGCGTATATTTCATTCTTTATTATCGTTGAATTTTAAACTTAAGTATAAAAGTCAAAGCAGATATTTTTTACAGCTAAATTTTACCTAGTTAACAAATTAGGCAAGAACATACTGGGGGATTGCTTCATGCTACATTGTTGGAGAATACATAGGGACGCTGAAATTTAGGTAAATGAATTTAACGTCCGTTATCTCAAGAGCAGCTATCCCAATCTCAATTTCTCAATATACAGCGCATGGTCATAGGATGTTTAAGTTTATTTTTTACACAAGGACCTTTTAATACTGATTTACTTAACTGATTTTGTAACTTCCATGTCCATAGGAAACTCGGACACTGATTACACTACTAAATAAGCCCTTAGGAAACAGCACGGACTCAAAATGGGGGACGAAGGAGAGAGGACAGATCTCGAAAAGGTCGGTTACTTTGTCGATGGACCTTATGACACAGCTGTAACGCTTTTTCGTCCAGATATCAAGGCACTTATGGGCCGAGATCCAGGTGATGAAGATGAGGAAAAACGACTAGGCGGTGGTTTCCCTATATGTCCAGGTCACAAGCTCAAAGCAGCAACGAACGACTGGACATTCGCTGATGAGTTTTTATACTTGTGGGAAGAACAACCGTATGAAAACCCGTCTGCATGGCGTACAAGGGACAGGTAAGTTACCTATTATGTACATATCATTTGAATTGGATACACTGAAACTGTCTACTGCAAGGTAATTATTTAGTACTGGAAATAGCAATTTGGAAATAACACGATTAAAACATACATTTCAGGGCGGAACAAGCGGAAAAAATTATTAGCGAATCGCCATTTAATTCAATGGTAGGTCCAAAAGAAATGAATGGCCTTGGGACCTACTATGGAACATTTATCGACGAAATGGAAGGTAAATAACAAAGTAACCTATACGCATTTGAATCAAACTGAATCCTATGATTTTACTATATCTTTTTATTCTGTAAATTATTCTGTTCGGTTGTATAAGTAATTACAAATATTTAAATATTACACTAAAAAGCTTTTAGTCCCGTGAAGAGAGATAAAGAAGAGGATCCTCTACAAGGAGTTGCAAACTTATACACAAATCCTGGAAAGAAGGGAACAGGCTATGGCTACGTGGGTCTCACTTTAAATCCTTATCCTGAGAATGAGTACTTGTCCCTTGTATTTTATGTCTACAAAATTATATTTTTAGACACTGCCTCATAAAATGATATATTATAAAAAAGACTGTAAAACTTTATGATTTTTAATTTTGTCGTAAATTTTCAGAGAAGACCCATACTTCGACATGTTGGAAGCCAAGCAAACTGCACGGGAAGCACATGAAGCAGCTATGGTTGCCGATTCACCATTTATTCCATCTGGATTGTCAAAGGTTGGTCCGAAAAAGTAACGTATGGTTAACATCAACTTTTTGAGTCTGTAGGTTTATTTAAATTTGCTATTGCAAAATTCAATTTATTATTTATTTTATTTTCGTTTTCAGGAGTACTTTGATCCAAATCCGTACTTTAATGACCGAGATCCTGATGGCGAGGAGGAAACTTATGACTTTGATCGTCTCATCCGAGACGACGAGGAGCTTAATGGTGATCGTCCACCATTTATGCCAGCTAGCACAACAAAAATTGTAACTAGATTTTATAAACAGACAGATCAACATCTGTAGGAAAAATAGTATTATTTGCAATTGCGGTTGACGTCTGACAGTTAGTGAACAATACTGTAACTCAGAGTTCAATTGTAAACATTTCAGATTAACGGAAATAAAGATGTAATGGAACCACTTGAAAAATTTCCCGAGTATGATCCCTCTGATCCTTATGAAGATCCTCCGCGTCAACTTTTCCGCAATTTGAAACCAGTGGTAAGCTTTTTAACCCAGATAATCATGTGTGGGTATATACGTACACAAGTACTACGACTATGGTCAATCTCAAAGATAAAAATGCATACTTAAAACGTTAGGATGAGGACAAGCCATCATGGAAGCCACCAATTCATCGCCGTAGTCGGCAAGTTCGCTCTGTCATCAGCTACAACGCAGGTCTTCGCGTCAACGCCACAAACTTCCACCGTTATTGTTAGATTAAGCCAACAAGAATCTTCCTACGGAACAGATCAGCTAGGTTTTCTTATATTTATGCGTCCTTAAGTGATATTTAGGTGCAGAAGACCAGTCGGGTGGGAAAGCAGGGAACCATTCTTGAAGTTTTGATAGCCAATTTCCAATAACAATAAGACGTTTCCGGACCCACCCTAAATTTTTCACTGGTGCATGCATAAGTAAAAAGACCCATCTAAATCGCAATAAAGTGCTTACAACAATTAAAAAAAAATATGTTTCTGTTTTCTACTAATTTAATTAATTTGTTCACTAAATTATCATTTTAAATGAACTAATTTGCGTAATGAAACGTTTAAAATTACAGTTTCGTACATTTACGATAGTTTAATAAGCGTCCCGTTTATGCAAAAAATGTCATCAGTTGTACAGTTAGGCTAAAAATGCATTCCGTGCTTTAAAGAACCCAGAAACTTCTATGCATCTGCACTACAACTTATACTATTTTTAACCGTTCACTTAACTTAATTAAAGTTTGTGTGTGGATGCTCCCTGCCAAAATGAAATAGAGCGTACACACATGTACCAGAAATAAAACAAACTCACCAGCATGAAATAAAAACCTCAGGCATAAGTATTTAATTCCAATTTTCGGCATCACTCATAACAGATAATAGTAAATAGTAGTTAGACAGTATAAAATAATACACTAGGGTTTAACCTTCTAAGTTTTCACCGCGCATCTGTATCAAGTTCATTAGAAATAGACAAACATAAATAATATTTTTTGTAATTACTCATTATGTATCTTACAATCAATTTTTAACCTTCAATTTTTCTGTATTATTTAAATGAAATAAATATATTTGTATAAATATAGCATACTCTGGTTTATACGGATGACACCTTCACACGTCTCGACCCTGCGTCATATTATTTTCAACTGTTTTAAACTGCAATAATTTACAGTACTTAAGTAAATGCAAAGAGGCAGACTAATTTGCACTAACCTTGCACGAATTACTTTTTATTTATTCACAACTATTTAAATGCATAACGTGAATGAGTATTATTTATAAACAAGATGAGATTTATTGAAATTACGCTTCAGTAGACATCTATAATATGTACACACATGCCAAGAAAAATAAGACCATGATTAACATATTTATTTATGTCCGAATGTAAATAAGTACGAGTCTTCAAAATTAGGAATATGAGTAAGATAAACATTTAAAAGAGCGGATAGTTTTAATTACATAAGAACTATTGCAGTAAGAGTCGACGGCACGGAACACCCTTCGTTCCTAATCCTAATGTACTAACTATGCAATACATTATCATACATCGTCCGCTATAACTCTGCGTACCAAGGTATTTAAATGATTGAAGCTAAACATTTAATACAATAACTTAGAAATCCATTTCCACAAAATATGAGTACCTAGGTATTTACAAAGCTTAAAAAAACATACTCCATTTATAACATGTCGCTAGCAACACTAACGACTACTTTGTCCCCTCCGCCTCATTTCCCCGATGTATTCACATAAGGATGTTTAGCTATAATATAAAAGAAAACGCTACAATTAACACGGATTATTGTTGACGTCAACACATTTAGTGCTACATGCATAACGCTCCGAAAACTACAGAAATAACTTGACAACTGCATACTAGGATGACTGTCCATTATCCATCTATTTTATTTGCTTACGTTGGGTGGGAGGCGCAGGACCGTTAGCTATAGGGACAGTACCATCCTGGCCTCTTTGATCATAATTGACTAAACTGAAGGGTGAATTTTTCTGTAGTCACAAGTAAAAGATCAAAATTAATAACCAAATCAGGTTACGGTACACAATTATGTACTTACAAGTTTCCCACAAAGCCAAAATTATTGCAAAATTAAAGAAGATTTCCTTACCGCATTTCTTGGGGGCGGCGGTGGCGGTGAATCTTTATCTCTGCCGAAGATGTCCCGTTTGACATTATTTTTCGGCTTCGTTTGTACGGGACTCGGTGGAGGAGAAACGCAAGGTCCATTTGTCGGAGAGGTGGTTGCGGTGGAAGTTTTATTCTTTAAAGGTCTGGGAGGTGGCGAAGGTGAACCCTCGTTGACGGTCACCTCCGGTAAGGCAGTAGGATTTGAAGGAACCGTGGGTGTGGTTGGGGCAATGTACGAAACTGCAACACATTTCCGATCCAATGGACTTACCCACACGGCGGGTTTCTTTTCTCGTATTTCTGTACTTTGCTCAGTGTCGGACACCCCACTGTCCATTGCACTGCTACCAGTGCTATTATTACTGCTCTCACAGCTTCCCCGATCGGACCCCAATGACGTAGTCACTATATGAATGATTTTAATAGGTACGTTTAAATAACCTCATTGTACTGAATTACTGCTTAAAGACATGATGTTTGCGCACTTATTATTAAAATTAAATGGGTGGCTCAGAATTAACAGTACTTTAAAAAAAAGTCTGAAATGCCCATGGTAGAAGCAGTAATATTGTAGCCAAGGACGGATTTGGGCCTGAAGACCTACTGTATAATTTGGTTTAAAATACAATAATCATACACAGCCAACATTTTCTATCATTTAATAAATGGTTAGATAGATTGCTTAAAATTCCTGGTCAACCCCTGCTAACAAGTTACTACACTGAAGACGTTGCAAAACAATTAACCTACCGTAACCTTTACAATTTCGACTATCTCACATTTACGACTCTCGCCTTGTACTTAGTAACGTTATCAGTGTTTGTAGATTTGTACCCTGTGTGGCAATGGACGATTATTATTAAAGCAACTTACAGTCTCGTTGTATCGGTACTGGAGACAGACGTTGCAGGTCAAGCTCACTGTTCCCGCCTTCACCAATCGTAGGAGCAGAACCAGTTCCCGAGTTCTTTTTACTGCGCCCTACAGAGGTACGTACACATTTTTGAATTTTAGTAAGTATTTGAGTAACAAAACAACTCCATCAGCTTGATATTAAAAGAATAGTAGAATATATGAGATATGGCAACTAACGTACCGTGGTTAAAAAAACCAAGAACTTTGTCGATGACCGACGGCCTCCTATTTGTTCTTTTCATGTCTTCTTGAATGTGCTTGTACTCTTCTCGCATCTTCTTCAAACGGTCATGTTTCTCCTCATATGAGAGCTTGACATCCGTGCGTCTTTTCCAATGTTCAAATAACAACTCTAACTGTCGCATACTGTACACATTATTCTTGAAATCGTTCATAAGTTCAAAGAGATCTTCATCTGTAGGATCAAGTTTGATCGGCATCGGAGCTGGTCCCAAATTAGCTGTGCTAGAATTATTGGAGTGAGATGAATAGTTCATAATTGAAGATAAATCTTTCGTTGAGAGGTTCTTGTCGTTCCCTTCCTGGCCGTTGCCGTTTCCATCAATGATCAACTGGCAACTCTCAACAATACTGTTTATAGATCCTATGGGGGAATTACACTTGGATCCACACTGTTCAATCGGTGGAACCATCACTATGTAACCACTAGCAGTAGTACCAGGTGGTTGCGCCTGTAAGGTAGAAGGGGATTTTTTCTCCGGGAGTGCAGGTCGAGGATTCGGCGGTGGAATTTTGTATGTTTCGTCAGTAGGGCGGGGAATATCATAAGTGGTCATTAGATTCGGCGATTGTGGTTTTAATTTTGCGTCTGGTAAGGGTGGAGCCTCTAGAGTATCTGGAATATCAGTGTAATGCGTTACCGGTGTCCTTTGGGGGGTATGAAAAGGTGGGGATCTTGGATCTTGATCTCTTCCTCCCATTATATTCACGTACATATTGCTCACGGGCATCGTAAGTCGATCACGCTTATCACTGATCTTTCTTATTTGTCGAGTGCGAGCTGTAGGTAGAGGTGAAGCTTCTGTCTTTGCTCCTACATTTGCTGCTTTGCTGTCTTCAACTGATGTGTTAACGTAAGCTCCATCGGCTGTTGAATTCGCGCCCTCTCCACTCACTTGACTTGACTCCTCTGAAATTTCACCATCACTGTCTCCTGATTCTATAACGGGTTCCAGTTGGGGATAAAACAGTTCACCACTGGCATCTCGGGACTCCCCTTCCGTTTTAGGTGCTACCGCGGGTAGACTCGGGGTTTCTCCAGATATTTCGTGACTGTTTCGACCAACCAGATCTTTGACATACTGGAACGCTTTCCATGACATAGTCATTTCTTGATAATCTTTAATTATTTGACCAATATTCCCTTGTGCAATATCTAACGGAGTTTCATCGACGTCGTTCTTGAAACTGCACTGCTCAAACCCATCTGCTTCATCCAGAAGTGTCCACACTGTTTGTTCCAAACCGTAGTATGCCGAGAAATGCATTATAGTTGGAAAGTCGTCTCCTTCAAAGGGAAATTCAAAATTTCATTAAAGAAATAGTTTTTAAATCTAGCGCTAGGCATGGGAACCACTGTAATACAAACAAGCGGCACGACTAATAGACTTTGTACGTAAATACCTTTGGATATGAGAACGTCATTCAGGAGTTCTAAGTCTGGATCCAGTGTCCAATCGGTACAAGCCCGAAAGTTCTTGGACAGGGTTTGAGATATATGATCATCCAGTAATTTTTTGAAGCCTGGTACAGCCTGAAAGTAATAATGAAGGAAGAATTAGTTCTCGCAATCAGTTTTAATTTATATTACTTATTTTTTAGCATCACCTATTAATTGTTACTAGTAGGTAGGATTGTACGATGCCTGTTTCAAACCTTTCAGGAAAGGTCAATTTTTGAAACATGATTTTTGAACAACAATCTCATTCAGAATTAACTTGTCTTACAAAAAACATAGCCTTACCTTTGACATTCTTTCAATGACGTCGTCCTCATTGTGCTTGGCATTATACTCGTATTTGACTAACTTGGTTCCAAGTTTCTGGTGATTGACGTGCAATGTGATTTCTAATAAGGCCGTTTTGCCAGCACATAGTGATTCTGAAAGGAAAACAATATGATCATGGTAATCAATACTCAGATTTCAGACACCGCAGCTAAGGCAGTATTAATCAGAGCTGAACAGAACAGCGTTAACGAGTAAAGAGTAAACGACGCATCACTGCAATTTGTCTTACATCAAGCGCAATTTTTAAGTGCAAAATCGATACGCGTAGTTCCATTACATAACACAGAGAAATATATTTTTGTATTATTTACAGAAATACGAAATCAATATTTTGCACGAAAATCTGCATTTGACAAAAATGTATTAATTAAAGCTAAAAAGAATATTCGAGTTCATCCAGTCCGCTCATAAAAAACTAACCTGGAATACGAATAATAGCTGTGTAAGGATTGGTTGTAGTAACGTTCTCCACAGTTTCCGTATCCCCGCCTCTTGTCAAGTCTACCCTCACAATTTCACCAGGTTGAACTGGTTTCTTTAGCATGATAACGATTTTGGGCTGTTCACGCGTTACTTTTTTCGGGAAGACGGAAAAATTACTTGTACTGTTAAGTTCAACATTATAAATCTTCACGACTTGGTCCGTGAATTTTTTGCAAAATTCTGCATCCACTTTGGTAGCTGAGCGAAGTTCGACAGCAAACCACTCGTCAAATCGAGCCAATACTAGAAAGGAAAACAATTTAATTAACAAAAAGTAAGCTTGTCTTTCATCTGGTCTAAACCTAAAGAAACATTTTCTGACAGCCTAACTGCTCAGAGTCATATGACACCTAGCAATAATTGCACCAAGATAATGTGGGTGATGGTGAAACTAGGTAATTGAGTGTATCTACTATGCACAATTAAAATATAAAATAGTTCCTAAAAATTAAACACCTAGGGTCAGCACTATTTTTCTGTATCAATAATCTGCTCATTTAATCAAGAAAATGTGTACGTGTACATACATACTGATTGAAGTATACACTTACTAGGTCTGAGTATACAACGATCTAGTCAGTATTTATTTACGTAACCGTGCCTCGTAGTCCATTTCTCAACCGAATCATAGACTCAAGTGAATTGATAAAAAGAAGGTAAATTATAAATAAATTCCTTAAACGCGAATGGTGAGCCTACTAAAGGAAATTTGACTGAATAAAGTAAATTCGAAAGCTCATCATTCTCCTTTTCCTTTCTTGAACTCCCCAAAATATTATTTTCGAACCCAAATTCGAGAACGCTGCTCAAAAACTGAAGCCGCGTCATAATGTTTTTTTTTATTTCAACCCTTCACTCCTTTCAGCAGTTCACGCTTTTTATATAGTAATAGAGTGGGCTAGAAATAGCAGCCTTTATTCCATCCCCGCTACGCTTACAGAATGACCCTCTCCAATTTCAACCCTTGATATTGAATTAATTCTTCTATTGAAAGGATAGATGAAGTAAATGGAGGCCGATATTGTAAAGATTCAATTCCCACTTAAAAAGAGCTACGGATTCAAGTGAAACGAGAAAAGAAAACACTACACCATCGTAAATGAAATGTGAGCTACTGATACTCCAAGTTTGGCTTTCGTTTTACACTCTGGAGTACTTACACAATCTTTTCTTCCAATGCATAGGTAGGTAGGTACATATTCTTACGTACAACTCAGAATCACACAGAAGCACCAATAATAACAAAACAAAAATGAAAATGTGGGCGTCATCCCTCCACATTATTCTTACCAGCTTGATATCCTTCAGAAATTTCAGACGAAGTCGTCCCCGTTATGACAGCAATAACCCTTTTCGAACGAAGGACACGGTTGACAGGTGACAATTTTTTTCTTGACGATGCCTCGTGCCGTAACCGCTCAAGAAAATGATTTGAAATAATGACGATCTGTACTTTGGCACGATGGACTTCCGCTGCGACCGCATGGTGGTCCAAGTCTTTCAGATCGTAAGCTTGCAACCTAAGAATAAGCCACATTCAACGTTCTTTTAAAATACCTTCATATATTTAGTTTGGCATTTTCAAAATTAGTACACATTAATCTTCTACTGTATGCGCTGTGTGGTGATGACACAAAAAAAACTTTGAAAATTAGAAACACATTGGAACTTGGAACTGACTAACGAAAAGTTTCCAGCCCTCAGTTAGGATAAACCTCAAAGCAAAACTGTGCTCAGTACTCGAACCGCCATTTTTATAGATGGAGATTGTAAACAAGTCATTATTTTAAATGATTGCTGGTTCGAGTAGCTGAATAGCTCCACCAAAATATGAACTTAAAAAAAACGAAGAAAGTCATAATTCAGTACAGGTAGCATTCGAATTTCAACTTTCAATGTAGTGAACAACAGATTCCGGGGTAGAATTCTTACAAGTGACTCTGCATACTATAGTAAGGATCAATTATTCAAGTGGAAACTTCCTTGGCAGGGAACCAATCCGAAACTCAGCCATATTTAGAAACCACGCTAAATTGTATACATTAATCTTGAATACCTTCGACATTTTTTCTTGAAAAAAAAACGTTAAAAAATGCTCGTTGTACAAAGAGACAAGACATGATGTTATGCAAGTCAGTAACAAGCGTGGATTGCGTTGCTAATAAATAAACAAGTCCGTACGTCTGTTTCCATTTTTTCAAGCATACCACTGGTTTCTCCTATCCGATAATCAGCAATATTAAAAAATCTGATTCTAAGATCTACAAATTCTTTCGGTGTAGACTTTTTCGCTGACGTAGGAAAAAACTTTAGAAATACCTTTGCCCACTGCGGTAGATACATACGTAATACGTTGCCATACTCCACATTTTTCCCCTCACATAAATAAATGTAAAAATCCTCTTAAAACGATGTTGACTCTAAAAAGCTTCAAACTTGAGGATCTTCATTATTTCCGAGCCTTTCTGTCTTCCTTTAAGCGTACATCCAAATTAAAACATGACAAGCATAGTGTTGTGTAACAAACGTACAAATTACCGTCATCTACTGCCGTCTAAAAGAGGGGCAGCAACATCTCATGAAGACAAAGACACACGTCCCATCCTAATTAATACGTCTCAAACAAGGTTTTGAGCTACTTGAACAGATACATGGTTAAACATAGGTTCTCTCCAAGAAATCAATCCGGAACCCCTACTTTATTACAATCAGCAGTATGCACTGCATCCTAAATTGTCAATAAATATTTTGCTGTGATCTGACAACAACGTTTTCCCTTTCCCACTTTAAAAATGCTCCTCAGAACATTGAACATCCAAGTCAAGGCTATTAAACAAATGACAATACAACAAATGGCTACTGTCTAAAGGAATCAGGAAATCTGACTAGTATACGTATATAACCAAAGTAAGTAGGTACCTACCTATAATTGTATCTAAGGAACTTATCACGGATCGCAAATCGACAATAATGCAACGCTGTACAATAATAATACCGTTGAGCTTCGATGCAATATATAATTAGGTACATATTTGTAATTTAACTCTTAAATCCGAACAAGCAATTTTGAGGACGAAAGAATGCGAAAACAAATAATTTGTCACTTACGCAATGTCGATCTTTTGATTGTCAGGCGTCACCATACGTTCAAAGAATCCTCGAATGTGACTCTCCGCGATTCGTGAAAAGAAACACTCCTGACACGATATAACCGCCACATCCATGCTGGAACTCTCTGAAAAGTGAATTACATATGATATGCTCATAAGTACGAGTAAGCAACATTTAATTATGAATTGTAATTAAGCACCCCAGGGCAAAAGTCCGGAATAAATGCATTGTATTTTTTTGCACCGTAGACATAATATCGATCATTTCTATTCATAAAGTGTATGAAACAACAACAAGGACTAAAAGGTGACGGCACATGTACTAACGTTTATTTCTAGAGCATCAGAGCACACCACAACAAGTGGAATTACCTTCGTTCACACTAAGCGCTACTAGTCAACAGTCGACACAAACGTCAAAGGAAACTATTACGTAAATACTCGTACGTTGAACACCGACCTGATTCCATCAGCAATTAGAAACTGGCCGTCAAAAATAAATTCTGCGACGCACGGAGTACAATAATAGTCCGAGTTGTGAGAACTACAGGCCTCGAAATCTAAAACTCTTTGTTCACTCACTTTCTAACCAAAATATTTGTATTATTAAAAAATTCCCCCGACAAACGAACAAATGACAACTGTTTCAAATGTCTAAATAATAACAAAACAAGACTAGAACACAATTTCAGCCCAATGATCTTCACCAACACATTATTTAAAATGATGGTGATGACGTTAAAGAAATGACGCTGAAGCCGCTTCCAATCTGACTCACAGAACTCTCAGCTCTCCGTGCCCACAGCCAAAGGAAATAGTTGCATGAATGGTTCACACACACACACTACTACACTCAGAGATGTGGAATGTAAACAAGTTTATAATATAGGGAATATTTCCAGTTTAGTTTCTCAAATTATCCAAACTCCGAAGGCCGGAACAGTATGGGTGTATTCAGAGTATGACGAGGGATTCCAAACTAGTATTTATATCCCCATTCTCCGAATCCGCAGTACACTCACTACTATGCGTAAACTAGAATGAGATTTTTGCCAATTTATTTCTGGACTATTTCTTCACTAGCCTTATTACACTTTGAAATTCTTTTTTCTACCCAGTCATATCTCAACTTGTACCTACTACCCTCCGCGCAACTAGCACTAAACACTTCCCATTCACATTCTCAGAAGGGTCTCACTCCTCACGACACACAAAATCTATTTCACTTCACTCAATTTCCTAGACAATTTAATTATTTACTTTGCAATAAAAATGACTTTAAGAACTTCACAATCAGCAGAATGCAGATTCTATTCTACTCAAAACTATCGATTAAACTTCGTGTCAAATTTTATAAAGCTCTCACATCTAGAGAACGCCCGTCAGCTCACCCACTCGAAAAATAGCTCATACCCAAGAAAAACCTGAAAGGCTGCTGTAAGCTAATGAGGAAACACGGTGTAACTTTTAACTAACAAACTAGGGACACTGCTACAAACGCTCAATTAAGTTAACTGAACCCTCACCGTGGAAAATAAAGAGGAAAAAGGAAAACCACATCAGCAACACTTACAATTAACACTGAGCTCTCATACTGTACGTTTACATACCAACTATTTTTTTTATAAATTCCCCAAGCCACGGTGGTCTGGTACTGCTGCTATCGTCATCCACTATCCAGTATGACAGACTCTGTCTTCCCTCTAATAATACTTGCATTTAATTTGAACAAAAGCTCAACCATCAGAATAACGTAGAAATACGAGTCTATCCTACAGTCTAGCAGTCATCCGCCATGTACAATAAATTAAAAGTGCAAAATATGTCCTACTTGGGACTATCTACATTAAAATGGCAAGCACTGTGCACTTTCTGTCTGTCAACGATTTAAAAAAAAATTTTGCATACTAATTCAACATTGAACACAGTATGTAGCTATATGTGTATACCAATGTATATTGCTTGTCAGTTTTAAACTCAACACTATACGATATCAATATCCTTTATCATCTATGACATCCTATGTACAATTTTTTGAATACGGAAGGAACAGAACTTGCACATTACCACAAGTAAAACGACAGCAGAGTCCGATGAAACTTACTCGTTAGTTACTGTAGATACATCAACGGCCACGGGCCATTGCTGCCATTACTATGTATTTCGTACAATAAAATGTATCAATATACATACTTGCCTAAGTAGTTTCCAATATTGGCGGAGAATTCCCCGTAAACTTTCATGATTCAGCAGAAAATTCCTAACGATAGTACATATATACTACAAAAACGCCGAGCATACTTCAGTACGCATACTTGTCAACTGAACTGTTGCAAAATACAAATATAATTTTAGAAATAATATTTACATAAAAGGTAATTAACTTCCGACATGATTTTTCAGTCAAACGAAATAGAAAAACTCCTGGAAGGACACAAGGAAAGTGGGGTTGACATTCGCCTTTAATACAATATATCGTAAGGACAATTTAAAGCATAATGGATGGTCTTTATTAGAGAAGATTCAAATCGGATCATGTTACATAGATCATGGTACTCAGAAACTGATAATGGCAGCAATACTTTTATTTCACAGAATATGTCCACCTCATAAATGAGCATTAGTAACCATACTTATTTAGTGCCAGGGGCTTCTGGTTTATAGAATTAGTATATTTCATTCATTACCCAGAATCAACCATTAGCTCGTCAAAACACTAACTGACGACCTCTGCAAAAGTTTATCGCACCCAAATTCACTTCTTTACAGTTTACTCTGACTGTAGCTTGAATCATCTTTTGCTGGTTCAAAACTTGATAAACTGCCAATCCAACTTATTCACTCTTTGAGGAAATCTAATTAAACGGACTACCAGAACCAGAACAAGACGACTAACATCCTCCAATGTAAAGTCTGTACTAAATTGTGTTAATTATATTAATGTAATTATATGCCCGTATAGACATTACACTTTCTCATATTTCCTTGATTAAATACTTGGATTAGGAAGTACATACCTAGGTACCGAGGTACCTATGCATCTACTGCGATGTCACATTACAAAATTACTAGCTATAAATCTTTAAATGGGAAAAAGTGCCGCAGCATAAGAAACCATCATTTACCTATTTATCTTTGAAATACAAGAATTACCTTACGGCGGCGGCTTAAAGCGTAAAAAGCCGTACGGACACTCTTTTTTTGCATGGAATCTCAATTAAACCAAGGAAACAGTGAGTTCGACTCATGGTTGTTACATTGAACTTGAGCCATTTATAAACCAATATGAATGCCCTGAATGTGTATTACATGCCAAGGACTTACCACCGCACCGTCTGGCTGGTTTACTTGAGTTTCACTACCAATCCAATAACAGTAATCTGATTTTGAACCCATAACAACAGTAACAATCCTACTTCATAGGATAACACCGAACCATAGTAATAAAGAGCGGCAATCAGGTTTTTAACTCTAAAGGGGGGGCTGGATCA
Source organism: Dicyrtoma fusca (assembly GCA_034695205.1). Taxonomy (NCBI): domain Eukaryota; kingdom Metazoa; phylum Arthropoda; class Collembola; order Symphypleona; family Dicyrtomidae; genus Dicyrtoma; species Dicyrtoma fusca. The sequence continues at coordinate 25,516 of JAQFZC010000792.1, read as the reverse complement.
CACTCTACCGTGACAGAAATTGACAAGATAAAGGGAGATCGAATACTTGAGGGAAAACGGGAGAGTGGGCACAACTCAAAGTTTTAAGACGGCTTTTCCTTTAAAAAAAATTGGCATTAAATTAAACTCAGTCACACGTACGCAGCACTTCTTTTCTTATACCGATGTATGAATGTTCTGCTGGATTGTTTTTTGGCAGGCTCCGGAATAGTGCAAAAGCGATTTCAAAATCTTACATGTAAACATTGCAGGCAATCGTTGCAAGCTGTACACTAGTTGCAAATATGAAATCTAAGATTTAAAACTACTATCTAGACTATCTACCATGTCCAAGAAGATACGGGTAGAAACGAAATTAAGTTACCTACACAATCATGAATTACAAATACTGATTTAATCTTACACGTAACAGAGATTCAACTATGTATAATATATGTAAAAACTAATCAGGAATTATATTCTATTTCCAACAAGCTATCACATTCTAGTATTGCCGTTTGGGTTCCAGAGGGGACGGCAAAGGTTATGGGGGACCCTGTGTACTACATAGGGCTGACTTCTTAAGGAACGGATCAACAGATTTTATAATAATAATATGTATTTGACAAAGGTGGTGTGTTAGGACGTGAGGACTCGCATTTACAACTATTATTTTACGATATACATAATGCTATTAGGAAGGACCAAGAGCCTACGACAGAAGGAAGCCAAATGAATGAAAGAATCCACGATATGCTACGAATGAAGAAAACACTTTCCCTCTCTGTCTCGGTTTCTCTGGTATTAGTGAGGGAATCCAGAGTACAAAACTCAATCCGATAGGTATCCATTCCCATTCCCTATCCCGACGAAACATATTGAAGTACCAACGAAAGCGTATTCCAGGCAGCTCAATGATTATGGGACCTTTGGGAAGAGAAACAGCAGTGGGTGGTGAGCGCTGCTTGCCACTTGTTGCTCCATTCAAACCAACCATGCACATAGGACATGTACATAATGCGATAAACCTTATGAACCCTTTGGCCATTTAAGAATTTCAATCATTATCATTATATCCGTGTAAGTATTAGGTTCACTGTATGTACTTAAGGGTTCTATGAAATGATAAAACATATTTATTTCATTGTAGCTCCACACAATTTAATAGTCATTTATATTTTCGACTATCTGTACAGATCACAACTTTAACATACAAGAATCACTACGCAAAGGCTCAAAAGATCCACTATACGCTAATTATTGATTTTATAGGATACGAACTGAAATGTGCATTCCATCAACAAAAAAACTTAAAATGACATTAATTAACGGTACCTATAAACGTGAACACTAGTGCAGCAAAATAACAAATATATGTTACGCTAAATAAAAGCAATTTGTACGCATAAGTAGGTAGGAGTACGTAAATGATTACAGCTTCCGATGTGTCACGTTTCTCCAGGAATTATGGAGTCGTAGTGTCTATTAGTCTACACAAGAAAATCCACAAAAACCGTAGCAGAATATATAGGTTCTTGAAAGAGGGGTGGATATTATAAATGAAACATATATCCATATAAATGACAACACTTTTGTAAACACATGCCTAATAATTCCTCATATCTCAGACGGCCAGTAAAGTACATGAACAACATGGAGCTGTACTTCGTAGATGAATAGCTTAAGTAGTTGTTCATTTATCTGTCTTTCATCTCAAGGGTGGCCCGCCTTGGCTGGTTTTTTAACTTTTTTTTCTACCACGGCACCGCTTCCAACACTATCACTGTTAAACAAAATACGTACAAATCTACAAGTATTCACCATTTAGTGTTAATCGAACTCATCCCCCAGACATGGTCATAAGACGAATGTTAAGGGCTAAGGTTGGCACTAAAACTTCTGTTAGTCAAGGTTCATATATGAAAATACTGAAGGGTACAAGGTCTTCATTAACAACAAACAATTCTTGCCACAACTCGACCTTTGGTTATGATTTTTAAGAACGCAGTGTCTTGGCCCTCTGCATTTCACTACACAATCAGATGCAGCGGAGCAAATGGCTCAAGGGCTATCAAAACGCATATAAAATATAGCATCTGTACTTTTAAAGATAAGTACAGATTTTAAGAAAGCTGCAAAGTGCTCTTCTGTGTAATACATGCGAGCACATACGTTTCCACAGAATAAACTTGAAAAAATGTGACAGAATAAAGCATCCGATGAAACCCAAGTATGCTTAATGCCCCATAAGTATACGAATAGAAATGAGAACTTAAAAGCATTGGTACTCCCTAAAGGTACCGAATTCTCAAAGCTAACTACCTACCTAGATTAAAAAATGAAGATGAATGGCATAATTAAAACCTACTTTTACATTTTACCGCACGCGTAGAAACGGAAGACTTCCGACAAAATATTTTACTCTCATTATTCAGGGCAAGTGAAAACCATTCGAGGATCTGTGCATAGACCGTTGGCTCTCCATTCTGAAAAGATAAGAGATGAAGCTGCCGAGCTCCGCTCCGGCTGAGATACTAATACTAATATGTCATACGCTCTGAATATGAATATGAACGCTACGAGAGCTTTTCACATTCCAGGAAGAAATAAAGCAGACATACAAGCCGGAAAATCCGACAAAATTCACTTTTTTTAAAATAGTTTTGCTTTTCCACTTGTTTATAAATAAGCAGAGCTTCCTGCTCCACAGTCTCACAAGTTAAAAGAATGGCTTTGGTGCACCAGCACAAGTTAAACCTGCTGTGCTCTCCTTTCAAATGCATATGCTAACAAACAGTCATTTATGATTTTTCCCTTCAATGGTATTGGCCCATGGATTTCCTTTACTTCCAGCTACAACATATTTACACAAAACTAAATTTAGCACTCATTTGACAAGTATGTATATCCACTGGTTTGACATAATTGGCTTAAAAATAGGTCAACTTTGGGTATAAAGTTGGGTTAAAATGTTGCCCAAGTTTTCCACTAATAGCAACCTTCTCAGAAGATCAAACTTTGCAATAGTGCACTAAACTTACAGCACAGTACTTTGCAGAAACATTTTCAAATATAAAAATACAACTGTACAGAAATTGAAGTAAGACAAAAGTATTAATGAGCTACACACGATCCTACTGTATGAAAGTAAAATAAATATAAACAATAGAAGCTTGATTTTGATTCGTTTAAAATACACATCCTGTTTCATAATATTTTTTACAAATGCGCTTCATTATGCAAGGGACACAGTCTTCTTGACTATCCTGAGTCCTGACCTAACGGCCCCGGTAATAACTAGTAACAGTATGAGCTTTTCAGTTACTGCTTCAAGTTAGTAAAATGTTTGACAGCAGTTCGACTGATGCCCGTGCTAGTAAAAGAAGAGGTCTGAATAATATTTTCTTGGCTGAGGAGAAGACGAGGAGCCAAGAGTAAACGCAGGAACCCAAGTGTAAAATACAGTGAACTTAGCGGCAATGGATTTGATGTTTAGTCTCAAATTTTCTGAAATCAGTTGAAGTGTTGTCTGCACAATTTAAGGCGCAGCGTCAAAAGTCAGGGCTGCTAACCAAGAAATAAGAAACCTAAGAAAGTCAACCGCCACAACGGAGCTACAATGAAGTGTACTTTCCCCTTTTTTGGCTTTGACTTACAAGAACTCACCCAAACTTGATGAGCCCACTCACATGACATCCCAGTACAAGTACCTACTCGTGCCTTCCGTAGTGGGTTCAAACAAAATCGTAAAAATTAATGTCCTACGCACCTCGCGACAAGGAAAATTGTTGGAAATTTATGAGGCAACTCCAAGAGGCTAACTACTGGTTTTTTAATGCCCTTCTACTTGTACTAGACGTCACAAGGACTTGAAGTCACCATGCACCAGCGCTGGAAGCAGCCTACTGATGAAATTAACACAATAGACACGAACAATAGCAGTAGCTAAAATAATGACAGACTGTTGAGGCGTAGTAGAACTAAGAATGAGAACATATTATTACTGATCTGTTGTAAAAGCCAAGAAGGCCCATATGCAGCTAACAGCTATTCACACACAGCCCAGAAAAATTGACAGCAAAAGATGACGCAAGCAAGCACTAAAATGTGACACAACTCCGATCCTTGTACCCAGCATCTCCAGCAGCCCAACATCTTTCCGTCGCGCACATCGTCTAGCTTCCCTAGCTGGTTAAAAGAAATAAAGCAGCAACGAAAGTTATACTTTTATTGTATGAAGCTTTACGGTAGGGTCAGCAAATGTCACTTAAGAAATTGTCAAATGTCAACTTTTACGAGTCTTATACAAGCACTTCTACTATCATTGGTCGATGTAAAGATTTACAAAATGATTGACGTTACTTTTAGCTGTAAACTGAACATAAAACATAACCGTCCAAAAGTAATGTTGAAATATACTAAAATCAAAAAAATTAGAATTACGAATACAATAACGTGAATAAAATAAAACTAAGTAGTTTAACTGTATCTATCTATCATGTATACAGACTTTTACTCGCATTAAAGTTTCAAATGTCGGCAAGTACAGCCTTCTCAATCAACGACAAAGTTCCAATGAAATCCTATAACTATGAATGAAAAAAACGATTGAGGGTTAAAATTCCATTCATAAATAAGTACTTGTAACTACATGAATGAATAACATGAGCCCATATCATCATCTTGTCTTCAATCTTTCTCCGATAACACAAACTTCGTTCAACAGGTTTTATGTCCGTAGAAAACAAAACTATCCAGTGTTCTTCTCCACTTATCAACGAATTCTACGATTAACATACTACCCAGACCAATGCGGGTACTACACACAAATGTATACAATGAAGTCCCTACAGGAGTACTATACCACGGACCGAAAAATATATACCTATGCACACTACAATCCCAGCACCACCAGCAACACGAAAAAATATCTGTTACTTTCAATTGTAATGAATACTGATTCCAAGGATCATCATTGTCTGCTATACAGTCCCTCATTTCTGGTTTTACTAATTTTCGATACAATTTACATTCTAAATTCTACCGTTTTTCAAGCTAAACAAGGATTTGATATATTAGAATGAATGGCTGGAAACAGAATGAGACTGGCTATGCCTTGCCAAGGGTTGCTATTATGTGTCGGGCCAGGGAACTGTGATGCTACGCTACTCACATTTTGAATGGTTTGCTTATGTCGAAGCAATAAATAGTAAAACTTATACATAAGTTACTGCTACAAATATACATGGCTATGTAGTGCCTGGCCCCTATTCTATATTCAAGCCCACATTTTACCCGAACAGAGCAGTAAACCCATGATTTCTTAGCTAGCACCATCTATTTTGAATATTCCTACGACCCACTACGGCTACGGAGCTCAGCTCCATTTTATTACGCTGCTGCTGCTTCTGCTGTATACACACATACATAGTTGCATCTAGACACCCAAATTTTTGTTTTCATTATGCATTAATACTTTCCCATCGTAGTTCTGTTTCCAAACATAGAAAACAGAAGCCTGTTCAAATTTCCAGCTCCAGTCTTCAGGCAGTTCAGGCGATCAAACGAGCATGAATGGAGAAGACTTGAAATAACAAACTGTATCATAACATGACCTCTGCTTCAAAACTACAGTCATCTCCTAATACGCATCTACATACTCCTGGTCATCTGCTGATAGTTGAGACGGAATGACTGAAAATCCAGCCAGCAACATCTTTAATCCTGAACTAACCACGTTTATTTTTTCATTCTATAACGGACAGCGCCTGGAAGCGCTTTTTTAAGACTGAACAATCAGCTTTCTGCTCTGCTTGTTTTCAATCTAGGTGCAGTCTGCCACCAAGATTACGCACTACGCTTGACTTGAGCTTGAGCGGAGCTCACAAGTAAGGTGAACAGACGTTAGAAGTAGAGCTTAGTTTATCTGATTTTTAAGTGTCATGTGGAGTCTTTACCCATATTGCATTACAGTCATTTTCTGATTCGGAAACTATGCAAATATAAAAATAGGCAAACGGAAGAGCTTCAAGTCATTTTTTATCCCTACACCCAAGCGTTTGGTTCAAGTTTACATCGTGTTCTTAATGAAATTAAGACCAGAATTTGACAGTGATACAGCAACGTTGACTACTGATACGCACCTAATGTACATACAAAGTACCACAAAAAAGTCAAGGGATGAATCTAAATAAATAGACGAATTGGACACTACTTGTAGTTCTACGCTCCGAAAGTCCTATACACGAAGCCTAGCTACCTACTATGATTTAGCACTTACACAAACTCAATGGATCTTCTACAAACACAGACACCCCGGCCTAACAATAACCAAAGAAGCAGCAAATGCGTAATCTATGATCTCCACATGCAAGTATGGAGTGCAGTAGTTACAGCCTGCAGTACATAACTCCAAAGAATCTAAAATGTGTTGGTGAAACCAGATACGGGAAACGAAAACGCTCCGGCTTCATCAACAGAAAAGAGTCTCTCGCTGCTGAAGGAGCCCGGACGGTCTCTTCTCTCTTCTACGAATTTTTCCTATGAGTCTTCTATTCTCGTCCCATCTATGTATCTTTATCATATGCATGCAGACGAGAATATACATGCACCAATAAAGAGAGTGCATACGTGACATCATCCATATCAGCTTATTATTACTCTATAAGCAATTTTATGTGATTTAGATTCTCTAGCAGCGCTCATGATGGCCCCATCAAGTAAATGTGAATATGCACAACAAAAACTTGGGATCGAATTGCCCAGAAGAAGTAGTCATTTTCAACCTGCATCCAAGCCGCGACCCGTCAGTTTATGTAAGTTATCTAGAAATTTGTATAAAAAGTCTTGAAACTAAATAAATGTTTATACGTATAAACCTCAGCGGTAGCTTATACATACTCTCATGCCTCATCCTCATAATGTTGGTTTAGAATTGCAGCAACATACTTGAGAAACACGTCATCCTGATTCCGGTAAATCTTGAATACAAAGACAATCTTGAATGCAAAAACTATGTTTCGCATCCTGCTCTAAAAACTGCTAGTATCCAGTAGATCTGGAACCACACTAGTATCTACGCATACCATTACAACACACTAAAAATTTTCATAATATTCCAACTTCTAACCAGCAAAGTCGTCGAGAATAACACATTACCATTTTCTATTGCTTTTTACAACAGAGAAAACATAGTCTAACTTTAGTACCGATTTTTACAGGGGCATTTTAATTGAAGTTTCAAACCCTTAGAAAAAATGGAATTACCCTAGTGCCTCAAAAAAAGAGCAACACATAGTTACTACAAAAAGTGGGGTCGAGAGCATAAAGTAAAATTTAAAATTATCTACAATTTATGACATGCGAGAGGACCAAATATCACCTTTCTCTTCCTCAATTTACTCGCTTTTTTTGGAAATGCCTGCAAAATAAGAGGCGTAACGAAATAAATGGGGCTCAAAGGTCTCACTCGGACAATTCGGGGAATTTTACTACGATACGGTACTTTATAACTGTAGTCGGTAGTGCATAATGACTTCTAAGGCAAACTGAATACTGGTTCCATATTTTCTAAAATGTGTTCTAGTGTGTTCGAAAAATCCCAATTTATGCTCGTTACTGTTCCGGAAATATTACTGTGTATATGTCTCAAATCTATTCATTTAAGTTTGGTAGACATTAAATCTTTTCTACGCTCAATATCTTAATTTCCGCCCTCAAAAAAGGCTGTAAGATATGTATGTATTGTAATATCATAAATTGACACACAGTACAACAGTAATTTTTTCTAAAAAAAATCCACCCTTAAGAACTAGTAACGACCTCTCTCTCTCTCTCTTACTCTTGTGTACTATGTATATAACTACTATTTTCAGTATGCCAGCCCACTGAAGCTACGGTATGAAAAGATGTTAATAATACTCTGTTAATTGTTGTTAACGTCATAATGTAAAACATTCAGTTACAGCAGTACTGGGGAAAAGTATAGGGTAACATTTCTATTATTTCTACACGCCAACATGTGGGTGCTGGACATGGGTAGCCCTCAAAGCCCTCATGGTCTCCTGCCTATATGCAGTATAAGCGCACCCAATCCCAAATATAAAGATAAACAACAACTATGGACATTCATGTATGTATGGGGATGAAAAAAATAGTTACGTAATAGAATCTCTGAACCCAACCAAGGAGCTGGATACTGCTGCCCTTGAGAAAAACAACCTGTTGCTCTCTTTTATCCATTCTAGCCTTTCTTTCTTCGTATACGCATATACACTACGTGAATCTGTCGCCGCATTGTGTACACAATTCCCTGAAATGTAACTAGCTATGTACTTTCCACACCTATTCTGCTTTGTTGAGCAGCCTATTGTTATGACCAACAAAGTTGCAATACCATTGGCTTATGATAAATTCTTTTTTCATCTTTTTCATCGAACGCTCCAATTCAAAACTGAAAGTGTATCGATACCTTCAGAATACTGAAACACTCAATTACAATTACGCCCCGTCGCACCCCTTCAAAGGTTACACAATACACAATACTAATACTCAATTTTCTTTCTCCCTTAATCGGAGCAATCACTGCACAATGCCTAATAAATACGGAGGGAAGATATACGTACACACTTACCTACTAATCATTCTTTGAATTTCCGTAATATTACCTTTTTACTTCCGTACAAATCCAATTTCTCCCAGTAGTATTTTCTTCAGTCACTTAATATTTAAGGTTAAAATTACACTTATCATCAGCAAAAAAAATCATTTCAAAGCTAGCATAAAGCTAAAATCCATACCTTTTTTTATGATAATAATACACAATTTTAAAAATAGCGTCGACCCATCGCATACTAAGGCGTAAGGCAAGACGCTGCAATACTTACACTAGTATAAATAGGTAGATATACATATGTATTGAGAATGTGTCTGTCTTGGGAATGAAGGGTTTTCAATTCGGTTTCGGTTAGACAAACGACACGACTAGAGCACTAAAGGTTCCCATCAGACTTTCGGTTCACAGGAAAACTTGAAAGCGCTGAGCTTTACTGCTACTCTAATTTTAACTTAATTTGTAAACGTAATAACTAGCGACGGCCACTACTGTTCTGACATTCCATGAAATATGCAACACGGGGTTGAAAGAGAGGACACAAGCAGGTATTAATTATTTCCGATCTTACGCATTTCCGCTGTAGCCCCACTGCACACTACACCATCGTGAAAGAGTACCAGTAGAATCCACTTGAGCTAAGGCAACAAAGCTAATGCGGAAAGGAAGGAAGCAATCAGAAACAAAAATACAACAAATTTAATTTTCCTGTATCCTTTCTAAATGTGGTAGTTCCGTAATTCCGAGAATTTAACCCCGTCACCAGACAACGAATGTCATACAATGACAATCACGGATGCTGTACGTATAGGATTTTCAAAGACGGATGAAATACTTTTTGCCCTTGGAAGTTGAGCTCTTCTCTTCAGTATTACCTTCAATCACAAGAACCGGAAGCCTACTAGGTATGCACTATCTGTAGAAGAAAGTGAAGGCATGGGGTAAATGGAAAACGAGCTGGCACTGACAATTTTAAGCAAGCAGACAGACTATAACTGTACGGCTTACACAAGACGGAGACCCCAATTTTAAACTTGTAAATACATACCTGTGTAAACTAGGAAATAAAATTTTAAGTTATTTTGAAATGAAGAATAAAGTAAATTTCCAGTGTCTCATACTCATATGCTAAAAGCATATCTTCGGTGAAGCTTTTATCATACGATCCTAGTCATTTATATTTTGCTACAACATATAAATACGTACTTATGTGACAAGAAACAACGAAATGAACAAACCATTAGAGATTAAGTAATCCCTGGTTGTTCTGCGTTAGCCAGGAAATCATTACGCACTGACTGACTGACTGTACCGTATAAGTACTAAAGTACTAGGAGAGCCCATGTCAGACGGATTGGAAAGACTAATATTGCAAAGCTATGCAACTGTAATGGTTCCATAAATAAACGTTTATAGACTTCAACAAGAGCATTTCACTCGACATGCTAAAATATCGAAGCAAAAAATTTCCCTTCCACGGAACTTTACCTAGAGCCTAAGTCTAGAGATGGTCGTTTTTTTTAAAGCTACACCAATACCAATACTTTCGCGCCTGCCTTATCAATACACATTTAAATACAGAACGTCGGACATGTGTGGATGACATGTGTAGTTACATGCCTTCAAATTTAAATCTGTATTTTCTCCGCGAGAACATAATTTATTTATGCATGACTCACTACCACTGCACTGCGACTGAATGACTCTGGTTGCATGCACTCACTGACTCGGTAGCCTACACATGAGAAAGCAGTAACAATAAAATTATTGCTAATCATTAAATATTTCAAATTGAAAACATGTACACGAGCCCAGTGAAATGACGGCTCAGGAAACAATAGAGCAAACACATTAGAATTAGAATCCCAAACATTTTCCCTGAGATAAGATAAGACAAGACAAAACCCCGAAGACAAGGTTACTGCAAAGATTTCAAATTATTGTTTTTAATGCTGAGACGAGAAGGGAGCATAGCTATCGACAACTAGTTTTCTACAAATACCTTTCAGATTGAGCACAAGCGAAAACCAGATATTCATTCATTATGTGGAAGCTGAGACATTTTAGGAGCGATGTACATCAAGAAGTCTTCCCTTTCCGGTTTTTTTGTAGCAGTACTTCTTCGTTTTTTTTTCACTGACTCTCTCCACACATTCACAGTAGGTCTCTCCGCTCAAACATAATATCCTGTTCTGTGAAGATGACTGCAGCACACACACACAGTCAGCTTGTCTGTCAGTTAAGTTCGGTTTCCAGTATCTAAACTGTACGAACTGAATTTCATCCAGCATTAGTTCAGCTGACTGTCTTTCTCATCTCCTCGTTTCTTTCCCCTCTCACTCCAGCTTACCTTACAACAAGTCTACTACATCGTACCTAGTATACATATCTACTTTGTCCCCATGTTAGAATAACATTTTTCTATTTGTAATGTTTGAGGTGACAAAATACCACGCGCTGATTAAGCAGTCTGCTTCCAAGCAAGTTTTCGTCAGCTCGCCGTAATCAATATATGTTCGTAATACATTTATTCTCAGTCCATGTGTCTCAATGTACACAACTCCACTATTATTTTTGCCTGTGCATGCAGCCTACATTTATACAATATGCACTCGCTTTCAACATTGAATCTTTTAACGGATCTACAAACGAGAGTGCTACTACTGGAGATGCGTTAAAAAAACATGCACATTGATCAGAAGAGCCGAGAGCGAGTGCCATAGTCAGAGTCAGAATAATATCTGTAGATTTTATCTAACCCCTCTCATCTCATCGTCAGCACATGATTTGTGAGTATGTACTTCTATTCGTAGTTATTACATTTGGAACTAAAATAAACGACTCAAGCCTACCTACTGCCTACTGAATCAAAATCAAGTGTCTTATCTCCAGCTACGACAGACTATCCGACCATTATCTTACGGCATTAGTCAAGAATCTTGTAATAAGAAGACAGAGAAGCAGCGCTGTAAGCCAGAACTCCGTGTCAGCAATCATACTTAAACGCACCACCGTTTCTTTTACATACAGAACGATAGCGTGTACTCACAAACAAACAAATCTGAGCTAACTTCCCAACAAATTGCATCTAAGAAAGCACCCGTTTCATCTCCATGCTGTATCCTTGTTTTCTTAGCAATTCAACACAAGATGTCAAGCATGCAACCCGTATATGTACAAGTTTGTAGCTGCATCCGCCTGTCATATATACCCGCACAACCAGTTCCAATCGTTTTTTAGGCAACAAATCCATCCAAAGCTACCCGAGTAAGATTAAAAAATGGTCTGTGACAACGAATGGTAGTAAAAATTCAGGGTGTGCGGGTGACGCGTTACGTGGAGATGCAATAAATCTACTCGGTGGATCAGAAAAGAACCCAGCTCAATGCAGTCTGCAGTCTGTAGCCCATAAAGTACCGCCTATAACTCCAAGTCTCACAGAAGCAACAATAATTTGCATTTGAAGGCTAATAATCGGATAAACTAACGATAACGTGATGCACGAAAATTAATCAACTTTCAAATCTTTAATATTGAAGATTTGGTGATTTGTTGTTGAAGATTATTTAACGTTTTTACTATTGTGTCACAAACCCCAACTGTCAGAAATTTCAGTTGGGCTGTTCAGTCCTTTTAAAGTATACCAAGGTATGTTCAGTTTCACAATAAATTACTGTTGCAATAATTTCGCTTTAATTGGCTGATTCGAAAAAAATTAGAAAGTGACAGCTCTTTTAACCTCATATGAAGCGTCTTTGAGCACGGACATATATAATGAACATTTTCATCATCAGTAAGCGTCCTCTTTGTTTTACGAGCTTATTTTTGACTTGTCTCTCCAGCAATGCTTCCGCTCTTTCCGTGGAATTAGTTGAAAGGTTAGCTTCAGTATAGACGCTGTTAATCCTTACTGCAATTGTTTTTGAATAGCCGTACAATACCGTCATTGTTTTAAGGTTTTCGTAGGGCCTGCACGTGCGTCTTAGCAGCACGCAGAGATGCCCAGGGACCTTTGTCCTACTTAGGCTTTTATGGTCTATCAGTAGATTCCTTTTTATTTAGGGTCTAGTTTTGAACTGCAGCTGTACAGATGTGCACATCACTAAATGCTTTAAAATATGTATTTGCTCCATTTTTGTTTTTCGGAACCATTCCCTTTGGCAATGGGACGTTCATAACTTACTTTTACAAAGAGGGGGTTTGTCTGTGTTTGGAGTTATGGAGCAATGTATACCATCTGTGAAGCCTAATGTTGAAAACTTGCAAAATTTTGGAGATGGGAGTCTAAAATTCTCAAAATATGTAAACAATGGTAAAAAAACAACAAAAGGTTAATGGCTAATCGCCAAACAAAACATTAAATCACGCGCTTAAGGGAAGTTTCAAAAATCACATGCCACAAAGATAGACATCTTTGTTTTGAATTCTAATCCGTTATTACTTATGTAAATGCATACGTGCATCTTAATGTTTGACATTTTCCCTTACACAATTTGTGCACGCTTCCCACAGTATAAGGGTACTATTGCAGAATATAGTTAACGGACTATTATTTCCCTCCAATTTCTCCAAGCTTGTAAAAGTCATTTGTGCAGTTCCCTTATATTATACTTTTACTATACATATTTTTGCTGGGTTTCCATACCCTCCCCCACCCTTCTACCCCACCACCACACATGTTTTTTTGACTTGAGCGTAGGTCGTACTTATGCATACGGATCAGTACTGGAGTACAAAATATCGTCTGTCTAGTACGTGCCAGTTGAGGGGGAAAGCGGAAATTCTCATTCTTTCCACTGTGTTTTGGTACGTAATACCCTTGAAGGGTACAGCCAGGCATATGCGTAGCACGTCAAGACAGCCCTTATTTTGTAATGCGATTACATACTAACGGAAAAAAGACAATTTCCTAATCGGCTTTTAAGTCCTAGTCAATTTATAAATACCTACTCTATAAGGAAGCATTATGTTTGCCCTTTTTTTAAAAAATCTATACTACTACTGTACTCTGCTTAACCGATTCTGAAAACTGTAGTGACACCCCATGAGTCATTGTCTCATTAAAAAACAAAAATCAAAAATAGGCACCCAACAACATTAGTCACCGGTCTTAAGTTAGAAAGATTTTTAGACTTTAACTTACTGGAGGCAGTAATGGCAGCTGACGTGGCACATAATGAGCAGAAGGGTTCACAATCTGATGCGGCCAACAAGATCCGGCTCATGTACAATGGAAGCATCTTGTCACTGCTGGTCTGAGCTGGGTCCGCGGATGGGACAATTGTTGTAGCCGAGTCCGAATCATTTGACGCCTGTCGACTTCCTTTTACAGAAGACGCTGATGGTTCCGTTTTACAATTAAGTCCGGGATTAAGGTCTGCAGGGCAGGAGGCACTGGTCTTGGACAAACCTGTCGTGTGAACGTCAACGTGAACTACTTCACTGGTCACCAGGGCAGACGGGGTGTCGTTCGCATAAAGGTTTTTTTGTCTCAACTTTGAAGACTGTGACAATGCATTTCTTGAGTTTGCATCCCTGCTGATCGGGGTTAAATAGCCATCTGGACCCGATGGACAATTCATTGGTAGGAGCTCGATCATTTCCTCTCGCTTTGTACTGCTCCCATTAGACGTCAGTGAGGAGGAATAACTTGAGTAGGCAATTGAGTGACGGCGAGGATTGGGAAAAGTAGTAAATGTACTATTATTGTAATATGAATGCACCCCGTCCTCTTCCTCAAATGGTGGAGTGAGTGGAACGGAGGTATTTCTGGAGCGATCAATGGTTCCAACACCGATAGGAACGCGCCACTCAAATGAATTTGCACTTCCTATGTCGTAATACATGTTCGCCGCATAACGCTCGCAGTCATTATTGTAACTGTAACTGGAAATCTGATCTTCTAACGCTAAGCTACTCGGTTTTTTCATTTTACTAGGGAATGAGCTCTGACTGGGAGAAACTTGATTGGAATTGGAGGCAGTGGACGAAGCGGAGCAGTCACTATCGAGGGAGTTCGTGTAAATTGAGAGGGATGAGTCAGGTGTGAAAGTTGGTGAGCCGAGACCACTGATTGTACAAATGCTACCTTGACTTTCACTTCCAACTGAGCTCTTAGATCTCGATCTCCAAAACGGCTGTCTCAATTTGGTACTAAATCCACATTTCTTTTGCGAACATTCTGGAATAGGTGCGGACTTAGCTGAAATGTTTTTATCAAGATATCTATTTAGTTCTATATTCTATCAGCATCACGAACAATTATGAATGCTGTGAAATTTGAAGGCTTTGGTAAAAGACGATGCAATAAGTAACACGAAACTAATCTAAAGAATATAAAAGTGACAATGCTTTTAAAAGATCAAATAAATACCTGTCAAAAACGGCATGTTCACGTTGAACCAGCTTTTATTTCTAGGATTACGCTTTTAGACTGATAATCAAGTTAGGTATATCATCGCGATGAGGATTTTAGTACAATATCCGATTGGTTCTTAACGTTTGCAGCACACGAGGAAACTACATCAAGTATCCTTACCCTGAAAAATTGCATTCACACATTTTACGTACGTGCATATTGTAAACTTGGTATAGTACACTAAAATTGTTTTTAAAAAAAGGATTTAAGTTTTCGCAGAAAGGAAAGATAATAGGGCTAAGCTAGTTCGTTATTATAATATAAAACATATAAAGTGTGGTCTTACATACCTATTAAACGAGGCATGGTGAATTTTAAGAAAAATTGTTTTGAAACACCGACAACTAATAGCTACTAAACAAAATAGATATTTTAGTAAGGACAAAAGATGACTTAGTCCTACACCCAGATCAGCCTATAAACGAACTTTCGTCAGGTGCACACTAGTTATACGCTTGTTTTCAGTTTATCAGTAAGATTGAAGGTATTTTGTAAATTAATGTGCTTTCACATCGTTTATCGGTGCATTTCTAACCAAATTAATCAAAACAACACGTGTGAATTTTAGAATTCAAAGATTTGGCGCTTCAGAATAAAAGTAGTGTTGGATGAATGCAGATAATCGTATAAATTCACCATCTTAACATGTGAATCCAAAATACCATTTTTGTGACCACGACCTACAAACTTAACCTAAATAGTCAATAGCTCTTGCACTCCGCGAACATAACTAAAAACCAAAATAAATCCTTCATACTTGTACGTTAATAGTGTATTATAATTTATTTTTTTAACATACATTCTGCAACTTCTTCACTGACATGCTTGACGTGAAACAATTTTTATTACATAATCCACCAGTCCTCACAGCACCTGCTGTTCTACCTTACTACGTCACAAGTTACAAAGACAACACAGGAAAAAAAAAACAGAAATGTCACACTTTCACAATGTAATAATAAGCACACACACACACAAGTTTGAACACAAAGACCCGGGTAAAATGGAGCGTATCTAGTGTACTTCGCCGTAACAAGAATCAAACCATGTCAACTGTTATTATGTTCCCTTAAATGATACGGCATCTCACTAGTCAGTCAGCTGCAATTTTTAGACGCAAACGTTCCTACCACCACAAACGCCTCAACTTCACTGAGCTCTTTCGCTTGAGTTCTACGAACCTTATACTTCAGCATTGAGCATCAGCTTTTTAGGAGCATGCGGCTTCGCAGGCATGTCCAACCTATGCTCGCGCCATGTCTCTTCTTTACTTGTAGTTGTAGTGGTGGGGTGCTTTCGTGTAATTGTGGCATGAAGTATTAGAGAAAGACACGAACTTTATTATTAACAAGTGCTATTTTAAAAAAATAGATGTTCTAAAAAGATATTTTTGAAAAACAGTTGTTTTACAAAATGTTATTTTTGAAAAATAGTTTTTTGAAAAGCGTAATTATTCAAAAATGGTTTATTAACGAAGTAATTGTTATTGGTCGGGTTTTATGCACTCACTCGTCAGTTTTATCCAGCTTCAGTTTATGCATACGCAGGGATGTCACAATAATTCCCATCAACATCGAAAAATAGTAAAGTAAGGACTATAGTGCGTAGTAAGTGTAGTCAAGGTGTCCATCCCTGGAAATCAACGATTCGCTGAGTGGATACAGACGTTAAAAAAGCTCTTATTTATATTTTATTTTTTAGTATAAATAATTTAGAGGCAGTCAATTGCAAATTTTGGGTAGGGTAGGTGTGCCTAATTGTGATAAGGACTTAATTGTGATAATTCATCATTTTAATTAGAAAAATTCGATGGAATCATCTGCCTGCTTTCTTTTTGATACAATCAGCCGTTGAGAAGATTGTGTGAAATTTATATCTTGATCGGTATGAAAACCAGTCTCTAGTAAGAGATTATCACAATCAAGTCCTTGTCACAATTAGGCACACCTACCCTATACTTTGTAATTGTACGTGTAAATGTGTCAGAGTAGTTCTGGTGAAAGTGAAATATATATTGAATGCAACGAGAGGCAAGAACTGTTTTACAAAATTACATAGATATAAATACTTACAATAAGTAAGCCCTATAGCGCTACTGATATAATAATCATATAATTTATTGAACGAACTTACATATCCTAGGTCTGCTAAAAAACCAACAAAATGAGCCGAACTAATCTCTATCATTAAGCAGTAAAATAAAGTTCATAATTTCAGGGTTTCAATTCGATTAACTCTTATTTGAATTTTGAATTACTGAAGACTGGAGATGTCTTCGGCAACATGGGATCAAAACATCCAATACTTCACAGTCTTAAATATTAGAAAATAATTCTCTTCCATAATGCTAGAAAGTGGCCCTGTCCAATTTTAGGTGTCATATTTACTTTTTCATAAATATATGCCCTTTAGTTACAGTTTTAAGCTGTATAATATGTATAACAAACATAAATTTTTGTTAAACAAATTCTGTTTCGTATACTGAGTCCGTTGGGCTATCCCCGTTGGAGGACAGTGATGACTTTGTTTTTTTAATAAAGTTCGTCTTTCTCTCTAGTGTCTATGGCCTCTATTTACATTTTTGTTGTGTACCTATCCTTTAATGTTGTTTTGAATGGCCTCAACAGTACGCATTGTTTTTACCAGTAGTTAGTTTGTAGTTTGGGACTTTGTCCATCCTTCTGTAGTGATATTAACTATGAATCCCATAGGCTTTATGCTTAAAGGGAGCGTATTTGCTAATAGTATTAACTATGAATTAAGACAGTGCACAAAGCAGTAACGTCAGTAACGACGCCCATTCTAGATTATGTAATATGTATTTCTCCAGTGAAAGAATCCTTTTTACTACAATATTACTGCTCTTTGAAAATATTGGATGGGCAAGTAGGGATAGGGACTAGAATAGAATAGAGTAGGAGAGTATGGTCCATAAACACATGAGAAAAACACTAATAACACACTAACAACATAATCGGATTCTAAGTACAGAGTAGCTAGCATAACTACAATAATTTATTATTTCTGGGATCTTCTTAATATTGTCTGGAGATCTACGAAAAGAATTCCAAAAATGCACATAAATTAATGATGCCCGACTTAATCTTTTACAATTATATTACAAGTTATTATACTCGGTTATGGTTAGCTCGAAAAATCTTAATCTTTGTATTTGTCCTTGTACCTATATTTTGTACAGTTTCGATTGTATCCTGGAATCCTGGTAGAGTATAAGAATGAGAGTGTAATTCTAAACTGCAATGCAAAATTCTGCTGTATGAGGCGTTAGAATGCAAAGATTAACTTTTATTAGCTCATGAGTAGACCATTAATAGATCGGTACTATTTTTACTGTTTAGGGGCTGTCCATAAATAACTTTTGAATTTTTCAGAAATTGTTTACTCTCTTCCATCCTAAGTTTACATTTTTTTTTAACATTAGCTTATATGGAATCTCAAACTCCCCAATCCATTCTTTGCAGACGTAATTTATGGACAGTCCATTACAATTGTACCGACAACCTATTAATATAGTTTCGCCATAGCTGTATTCTTTTAATCTTTATGCTCTGCTTTGCACATCATAGTATGCAGTACCTACTGACACCAGTGTAAGATTAAATGACCAGCAGCATGCAAATCTTTGAATTTGTCTATAGATTCATTAATTTATTATTTTTTTGTTAGTATAAAGACATGATATGAATAGGAGCACGAACTATGAGGGAACACTTTATTTTCATTCACCGAGTTTGTAAACTAAAGCTTTTAATAGTGTAAATTGCACTATGTAATTATTTACTCAGTAACCATGTTATTTGTCGCCTACAATTTTGAACTAGTGAGCATTGCATTGAGCTGACGCGATTCACTACTCTCAGACTATGAAGTACATGATCGTCTGCGTTCTATAAAAATTGCTATTGCAGTATTGAAAATATTTTTTTTAAACAACTACTTACGTAGGTATAATAATGTTTATATGTAGAGTACAGTATACCAGTTGTGTTTGAGTAATTGATGCTTTCCTGTGCAAATATTTAAACCATGCAAAAATTTAAGAAGCATTAGAGTTTGAGCATAAAAGTATAATTAATTGATGTAATCAGAATAAGATACTTCCTGTTTGAATGCAGAAGACTTTCTTGACATCAACATTATTTTGGCTCAAACACAACAAACGTTACTTACTATGTGCATACCTATAGGTAACCCAATATCACTTGGCTAGCAGTTGCAGTAATTTACTTATGGCACGGGTTTTAAGCCACGAGAATAGATGTCTCTTGCTTTCTAGATAAAATTCACAAGTTCTTCTTAGTCATCTCACTAGTCAGATCATTATTTCTAGGATTTCTTTGTTTTTGTTCATTCATTCTTCACATCACAAAGCGTTCTTAAATTCATTTTTATGCAAACTCATACTGCAAATTTAATATTATTGCCAACTATTTATTGTATTTTTAGCACTGCATTTGTATGAAGAAAGGTGTACGTAACTTTATTTTATTCCGATGCTATTCTAGTAAAAAGTAAACTAGGTATTTGCAGTTCTGTTCTGACACAGTACATAAATACATACCTTACAGTACCTGCAGATTAGTTTAGTGTACACCAATACAAAAGTACCCCATTATCACATACCGTAATTGACCGAATAATCGCCGCGGTGATTATCCAAACTTTGAGCCTCAAACCCGGCGATTATTTGAGCTCCGGCGATTATGCGTTCAAGCATACAGTTTTAAAATTATGAAGAGTAGTTTTGTGAAAACGCAGTTTGTATTGTGAAAACTATCACAATCACAAAACTACTACGCGTTCACAATCACTAAAACTTAAATTGCTAAATCACTGTTACAATACAATTTCCATTCATTTTTTTTCTCATTTTCTCCCTTCGCTTATTTAGTTAGTGTAACAGCAAAAATAACTTAACCTAAGTGAACTCACTAGACTAGGTCATTATGTGATGAGAATTGTTTTCACAATCACTACTGGAATTGTAAATTGTGAAACCAAAAAAACACAATTCACAATTTTTAAAGTTCTATTTATGCAAAAATATGTAATTCTCAGATTTCTTAGAAAAAATACTGTTTAAACAAGCCATAAACATCAGACACATTTCAATTCAACTAAACGTAATTATATATTACAAGTACAGCAATAAAATAATATTATTCATTTAAAACTAATTGTAGCATGTAAGTATTTAAATATACGCCCTTTCTGCATAACGAAAACTATATTATTATGTATATACAAGGAAGCCTAGCTGCACGGACTGCCAATGCAGTGGTGCAAATTCCGAATAAGCGCCCCGGCGATTATTTGAGCCCCGGCGATTATTGAATATAGCATGTCTAGACCCCGGCAATTATTCGAGCCCCGGCGATTATTTGAGCCCCGGCGATAATTCGGTCAATTACGGTATTTACATTTTGTGTAGCCTAAAATTGATGTGAATTATTGCCTCTTCGGGGCAGTTATAGTCAGTTTTGTTTGCCATAGACGACTGAAGTGGGACTGGGAACTGCTGTATAGAATATTTTAACTATAAAAGAATTGAAATAATAATTCATTTTATCAATGTATCTGTAACAAACTTTATAATATTGATTCCCAATTCAATGACGTTTTTCCACAACTTAATGTACGAGTAGTAATAACAGATGCAGACAGCCCAAAGATGACCGGTTACATCTACACTAGGTCTATCAGTAAGTTAAAAAATAGGGTCGGATGATAATAAATAATAAAAAACAAAAGAGGCTAGCCTCTTCTATATAGATCTATACAGAAATTCAGACCGGCTTTAATTTTAAAAAGTAGGTAGGTAGGGGAATATGGATGGTCTAGAAATAAAATTAAGGAACCTAGAAGCATCGGAGGAAAAATTGATTACAAATTTAATCACAGTAATAAGGCATAGTCATCGATTTTTATAGTTTTCAATTTTAAGGATTCAAAACTAGCAGTACTGTAGGGAAAAAACAAGAATAAAAAATGGAGAATATGTATAGAGTATAGAAAAATTAATAGGGCAGTTACGAAGGGTAGATAGGGCAAAGTAGGATAGCGTAAAAAGAAGTACGGACTAAATTAAAATGAACAAATTTGACAGCTTGACAGCTGGTGTTTAGTGAAAGGCGAATGATGGTTATCTTTACTTTATAAGTTTTGAGTTTGAGCCTAAACAAAAATTGATGGGAGATTACAAGACGAATTTTTCGTGTGGGTTAATCGTTTTTGTCAACAGAATTATTAAAATGTGTTCCAGTTTGTAAAACTTTTGACCAAACCCTAAAAAATAAAACAAAGTCCCCAAAAGCACTAAAGCACACGCGGAAACAACTTTTTCCGAAACCTATATACGTCCCAAAAAATAATTAATTTGCAAATTAGCAAAGATTAAAGTTTTATTTTTAAAAGAACTAAAATGAATATGTTTTACTACGAACATGAAAACAACGTTTTGTAATTTTCCGTTTAAAAAAATACTCTTAAACGGATGATGAAGAATGTAAAACTTAAGTACCTAATTTCATTAGGCGGAGATCAATCGTTCAACAGCAAAACAATGGTTTCTACTATTGCTTAATGTACCATATTACTTACATAAAATGGCATGTAATATCAATTAGGTATTACTTTTGGGCTGTTGGGCGTACGTTTTGGAAGCTTGATTTAAAACAAATCATTTAATTTAAATAATTCAATATTACAATTCCGTTTGAAGCAAAATTATTTGCCATTAGGGTTTTCTGTTTATAAACCATGTTTAAAGTTCATCAATATTGCATGAGGCGCAAAGGTTTTTGGGATACCAAGTTGAACATCCTTCCCCACTCAATTTCCGTTGAGGTAATTCAGGATCGATATTACAGCTGAGAGCAGAGGTATGCACTATTACTTGTATTCCAACTGATACCACAATATTAACAATATTTAATGAATATTAACATAGTCAGTATTTTTTTAGTGGCTCGCTGTCAGCAAGTCACAGTTTCAAGTTACAGTTATGTACGTCTTTTCAAAATCCGGTGACATGATCCCAATTGGAACCGGAACGCATTCGGACGCCCGCTGCAATTTGCATGGTCAGTTACTTCGGTATAAAAATATGCAGCAACTACTACCGATTGGAGTATAGAGCCGTCTTTTAGGGAAACTCAGTGTGGGCGATACGGGTATTATCGATCCGAACCTTGCAGACTGCGGGTAACAAAATAGAAACAGAAACAGAGCAGTGACGCCAACAACTTCTCGCTCGTTCCTAAAATTCTCAAACAGTGGTTCAAGTTCAGATATTTTACAAGTTTTATAAATTCATATCAATGAGACGGTCACGTCACAAGTGCAAGTTAAACTATAAGGTATCATATAGTTAATAATAAGTTGTATATTTTTTAGTTTACAATAGGAATTCAAAATCCATATTAAATAAACAATTTTACAGAATTTTCTTGTCGCTACTCGTAATTCTGCTGACAGCAGCCACAATTTTTTAGTTGTACAACAGTGGCTTAACTAGGGCATCTCAATCTTACTAATATACAACACTGTGATATTTGGCTACCAAGAATGGCCGGTGAAAACTTTTGTACAATTTAATGTAATATGTGTGAAGTTGGAAGTGTTAAATCATCTACTTATGTGAAACGGGTGCATTTGTCTATAAACTATAAACTATGAAAAGTTTTTTGTCAAAAATAAGTGTTAATATATTGTGAATCTTTGTGTAGCATGACAGTAATGTCATATCTAACTTTTATTAAGTGAAAAGTGCTTTCCCGGAGTCAAATAGACCGCTGTTACATCATAAAGTTTAAAACTTGTTTTGCTTTTGCATTATGTACCTGCATAAATAATTATAAAAAATGCACTTTTAAATAAATATAAAAAGGTTTTGTCGAGAAACTGTAGTTCTACGCGAAATAATACTGTCTGGAATGACCACGTCTTCAGAGCTGGTGGGAATTCCATCAAAAAGATCTGCTGGCACTGAAAAATCCTGTGCCACTTCCTCCAAAAGGAGACATGTCAATACGAAAGAATTTTATGTGCCGGAGGAAGGTCCACCGAATTCGGGACTTCTTCGTCCCTTCAGTCCGCTTCGAAATGCCAAACGCTTGAATAACAATGATATTGATCACAACTGGAAGAGTTCGCGTTCGAAATTTTATGACGGGATGGGAATAGGAGACTCAACGTTTGAATCCACTGACGAAGAATTTCTTGCAAAATATATGAACAATATCAGTTCTGCGAGTAGCTCCATTTCCTGGGCAGAAGACGTACGTTTAATTATTTTATTCTCTAATAATTATATATGTATATGTATTCATTACCACGTATATGTATCTGCATGTGCCGGTCTTATTTAGGTACATATGTAATGCGCTTATTTCCGCATCGACGTTAAACAGGCCGTACAATGTATGTATACAATATATATTTTATCCAGGCTGTAGAGGCAGGAATAACGAAGAAGATTTTTGTCTTGTGGGAGGATATTCAACGGGTTTGCTCAAGCGAAATTTTGGAAAAACCAGACGATATGACCATTCAAGTGTATGAAGAATGTCTCAGTTGGAAGCGGGCATTTCCTTTTCAAGACTTGGCCAAGTATTCTCGGTAACTTTGTTAATTTATATTTATTATTATATTTTTATATTTCCATTTCTATTATTAGTTATTTACTTTTTATATAAAATATACACCACCTACATACAATTTGTGTAGCTAATAAGGCATACAGGTACGTTTGCTTTAGAATTAAGAGCAATAATCTTTAATATCCAGATTTACCGATGATAATCTCACTCCAACCCCAACTCCGTCAAAAGATGCAAATGTTCTCTCATTGGAAGGCTCACCGTACACTTCCTTCAGTCCAGAATCTCCCAATCCGCCTTGTCTGACGCCGAATCCCGAAAAAAACGCATTGTACGTTGCAATGTGGTTGTCCGACTGTCAAAACCACGTTCTTGAAAATAAGGAAGTGGACATAGCCGATGACATGGGGTCACTATCTTTGGCCAGCACAAGGAATTCAACTCCTCCAAGCACCATTGTTATACCACACCCTCAGCAGCCATCAACTGCAATGGAAAACTTGAGTGCGATTCGAAGCTTGGAAGCCTTAGATCCCGATCCTAATAATTTCTTTACGTCACTCGCTCTCAATAATGTTATTTCTTCAGTTGATCGACTGAATGGGGCTGGAGAAAGTTACACTAGTGGTGGCAGCAAAGGAATTAGGGTTCAACGACCAATTAGTTCGAATGTCAACGGTCATCTCATCACTCCGCTTAGAACCAACTATTCCCGTCCCTCAATTTCACGAAATATCCACGAGATGACTGCAATCAACAGTAATTCGTTTCGCTTCAAGAATAATTCTTATAATTCACAAAGTCCTAACAGATCCAATGTAGCTTTACCCAAAGGAAGAACTGCTCCAGTTTTCCCAGTCTGTCCACCACCCAACGTCGCGTCCAAGGAATTCAGCGCCGGACCAAGAACTCATCGACGATCAATGAATCCACCTGACTCTATCTTTGTTACCAATCCATCAGAGCTGAGTACTTTGCCTTTCGGAAGAACATTCTACGACCATAAAGAGTCGAGAAATGAACTTTCACCTGCACGAACACCAATTTCAGGGACCTATCAGCCAAGCAGTAGTTTTAGTCATAGTAGTAGAGGCATCGAGAGTGAACATGTTAGAGTTGAAAAAGCCTCAACGTGGTCCAGACACTCATCTTCATCTATCGAAGTCAACCGTTTCAGTGGAACTTATAGAACTGAGGACTCCTCGAAGAAAGGGGAGGGGACGGATCCTCGCTACTTTGAAACTATTTCTGAGAATTATAGCACGCAGTCTAGTGTTAAAATCAGCAGACCCGACTATCTTCCTGTTTCTAAAGAAGTCGAACTTAATCCGTCCAGGTCAAAGCCTGTTCGACCTTTTTTATATTGGCTATTGGATAAGGTTTCACCGAGCTAGCTTCGAATCGTTATTTTGTGAACTACTACCGCAATGCCGTAACTAGTAAGGAAAACGAGTTTATATTTATAAGCTATAGTTTTGTTTACAGCTGCAACTATTCGCACTAATAAAATACGTCAATTAATGTGGGAATTTAGAGCAAATAACGCATCGTAATTGCATTAAATCATTTAGCATCTATCCAAATTCATAATAATAGTATGTGGCGGATCAAAACGAACTTATTTTAAATACGACGGTACGTTAAAAGTTAAGACATTAAATTTTCAGCTATTAAAATAATGATTTGTAAACTTATCGGATCTGAATCTCTAAATGTGTGCATTATTACGTTAAAGCAGAGTAATTCATGTATGCATACAGATACATGGTTACGGGCATTTCTTCCTATTTGAGTAATGAAATGAAAAATGAAAATGAAAATTGGGTTTATACACTTTGTATGTCATTCAGGCGATTACGCCCATGGACTAGTGTCGTCAACCATCTT
>JAQFZC010000791.1:0-40458 GCA_034695205.1 Dicyrtoma fusca | reverse complement strand
GTGTACGAAGCGATATTTTACGTTTTCAAAAAAGGCAAAATCCCTTAAACTAGCATTTTGAAAAAGTGTGTACGAAGCGATATTTTACGTTTTCAAAAAAGGCAAAATCCCTTAAACTAGCATTTTGAAAAAGTGTGTACGAAGTGATATTTTACGTTTTCAAAAAAGATGATACTTCGTACAATTAACACCTTTCAAGGCTAAAATCATCATCGTAATACAAGCCTTTTGAAAAAAAAGAGTGTAAAATACCATAATAAGATTTTTTTGAAAGTCAAAAGACCAAAAACATAAACCACGATATAACCTTTTAGAAAAAATGTTTAAAAAAAGGTAAAACATTTTGAAAAAGTGTAAAACACAGTAAACACAGCCTTTGGCAGCCTTTCGAAAAAAAAGAGTATCTACAGCTACAGAATTGGCCCCCAAGTAAGGCAAGTGGGTTGTAAAGGTAAAGTAGGTAGTATGTAGAGTGAGGAGCGAGTAGGAAGGAGTTTTTGGTGAGAGTGGCAGGCGAGAGGGACGTCGACGGCAGTCAAGTTCTGAGTGCAGTGCAGACGAGGCGAGCGGTATTTTGTCTGGTAGTTTGTAGTGTGGACTTCTAACTACGTGAACGGTATGCGGTGTGTGTGTGGACGGGGGATTCTGTCAACCCTTACTTCTTAGTTCACAGCTAAAAATCCACAAAATCCTATTTTTTTATTTCAAGTGGATGGGAAATTCTCTCAGAGACGGAAAAGAAAAATCAAGAAAAAAAAATAGTGTTTGGAAGACCACAGTCTACTACAGACTACAGTCAAAGTATTTCTTTAACAAAGATAATAAAAAAAACAAGCTCTAAATGTTCCACGTTAAAAAATAGAGTTATGGTTAATGTTAATGTCTTCTACGGAACGGAATTAAACTACCAACTCACTTTTTGTTTCTTCTGCAAAAAGTGTCTTTAAGTGCACACATTTTTTTATTTTTGGTGCGAATAAATAATCCCGTGTACTATCAACTATTAGACTTGAGTCCGTTGGATCGTCAGTCATTGTTCTCCTTCTGCTCATCTATTGGGGTTCATTTTTAAAATCATTCTCGACACTTTCAACTTTTGTACTGACAACTGATTGTAAAGTGGAGGTGACGACTGCCCATAGACCAACCTTTCCGTCATCCGTGAAAATTTGTCATTTCGGATTTAAAATTTAAATGGTTGAAATTTTATTCTATTTTGAAAGGATACACACGTTCAACATTTCTTGGATGTTCGATTCAATGACATAATTTGTTTCTATAACTGTTGTTGACTGTCGACTGTCCCAGTGGATAATATAAGCTGCAAGTTCAACAAAAAAAAGTTTCGAAAACGTGCCGTGTGAGTTCCTTTCGTCGTTGCATCGGATTTTTTTAAAAATTTGTATGCATATGTAAAGTACCTACGTAGTTTATGTTTGGAATTCGAGTGGACGTTCAACGTTGGAAAAAAAACATGTTAAACTTCCCAAGACACGGGTGACCTTTTTTTTTCTCTCTTCTTTCTTGTTGGCTATGGTGGATGGGACAGAGTATTACAGAATCAGATTATTACAGTCAAGAGTTTAGAATGCTGGCTTGCTCCCAAACTAAACTTGAGTGGACACTTGTGTACTGACAACTGATATTAATAATCCGATGATGACGGGATGACTCGTCGTCACAACAGTTGCGTCGATAAATGTCTTGAAGGATTTATTAAAAGGTGAACGTAACATTCAACGTTGGAAGTGCAGTGTATTATTTTCTTCTTCATTGATCTTGAGTCATAGTTTGTTTACAAGCTTCGGATAATTACGTTACAGGATAACACAAAAAAAATTAAGTTGGGCTTACTGTCATCAACTCTACTACTGATACAGCTGATATAATGTTGAATGTGTAAAAGATACGGTAGTGGAAAGTGTACTGTTCTACAATAACGAAAGAACCGACAAAATAACGGCTTTGGAGATTTTGGTCAATGGCGTTGGCGTAACTGACTTTCCCTTGAAAAAAAAACTTGTAAGCTTGAAACGGAATTAGAATTATTATGAATTTTGAACGCTTTTAGAATTTACATGAAGACGAAGAAGAAGAGCTTGGCTACAAATATTAGGACACGGAAACCAAACGGAGACTCATTAAATTATTTTGTTATTATTATTGTCATTGTTACTGTCGTCAGTGAGTAGTGTCCGTTCCTCTGGTTCTCTGCTGTCATGATTGTGGGAACGGAGATTTTGATGATTTTTTTTCGTATTTCAAAGGGAAAAGTGCATTTACAATTTCGATACGTTAAGTTGAATTAAAAAAATATCTTTATTATTTGGTTTCTGGTTCTTTGTGACCAGACCGAGAGATATAGATATGTTTGAGCTCTTGAGTTATAAATATAGAATTCTCCTAAGAACAGTACTAGGGACCACACAGCAGGAGAACAATCATGTAAAAGGGCAGTTCGACGTGCGAAAGAAAAACCTCGGATTCGTAATGCATCGCATGTGCAATAATTTCCCATTTGTAATGCTCTTTCTTTCGACTCGGTTTACCCATAAAAAAAGATATTTTTTTTCTCCATCCAGTTTTGGTTTATATTTTTTTTCTACATGCTCCGCATATCTGTCTTTTCTCTCTCAGAACTAAAACGTGTAAACGGAGGGAGGATGGTGTGATGATGGTTATTTGAAGCTCAGAGCTTCAACTGAAGTCAAGCTTTCTTGACTCCTGAATAATTCCATGGTTCACTGGCTTGACTTGACTTGTCTTCACTTGACTGTCTCAGTCTCCTTTTTTACAGATTCCATTCTGTACATGTCCATGTGCTCAGATTTACACCACACGTTTACACGTTTTATAAATACCTACATATGTGTGAACACCTTCCGAATTTTCCGGGGAAGTGAAGAGAATATATATTTTCATTTCCGCAAAAAAAAATTATTCCATTTTTTGTGTGTGTAGGCTCACATTTTCTTGGAAATTCCAAAGGATTCGATTGGTATCATTTGGTCTTTTTGAATAATTCATTGCAATTCCCACTAAACGTGTACACCTAGTTGGTAGGTACTTCTACTACTAGTCATTTAGCGAAATAACCGATGCACTGTACTTTGTGGGTACATCTGTTTATGCACTTACTACGTAATCCCGTTGCAAATTTCAGTTTCGCTTCGTACAATGTTTACGTTTAGGATTATAAGGCACTTATTACCGGTGCGCCTTGTGCTCAATCAAATCCTTTTGCCTTGTCGTCTCATCGTAGAGCGAAAGAAAAAAAACTAAAGTGCGAAGAAGTCACATAATACTAATTGAAACCTTCACAGTTTGTCAGTATAATATATGATCCTTCTCTGTCTACAGTGGCAACCCAGTCTTGTTTTTTTTGGCAACTTTCGAAAAAATTAAAGCTGGATTTAAGGGGGAAAAAATTGTTTTTAGTGACGACATTACAGTACTCTAAGGCAATTTACATAAATGAATCGTGCGTTAAGCATCATTACACTTGATGCCCATAGTCTGTCGTTGCATAATAATCTTAATAAACCGTGAGGTAATAATGAGGATGACTACTAGAAATTATCTGTATTTAATCAAGCGAATCCACCGCAATGATAGTGGAATAGTTGTGAAGAGAAAAGAAGAAGAAAAAAAAATCATAATCTAGTTTTTTTCCCCTTATCTTTTTCAAGTATTCTTGTGCCAATGCAATGCAATGGAAAATCCAAATGTGAGGATCATCTCCCCGTAGTAGCTAAGGACCTAGTATGCTAAAGAGATTAGGGACGAAGGTAATAATTATTTAGCGTATAGAATTACCGAGGACCAAAGCTTTATTATGCATAGGTAATTTTTAATTGAAGGCACACCTGCCTATGAGGCATCTATGCCCTGTAGCCTGTAACTTACCTACCTAGGTAGGTATGTAGCTAGGTCTACATTATATAAATCTGGAATGTCTTATGATATTATATGATAGGATGTTAAAATTTCTAATAATTATGATAGTCTCGAGGATCTCCCTTGTTCCTATTGATGGCAACATTATCTAAGAGAAAATAATTGGAAAGATACCTTACAAAGATAGGAGGGAGAGGAAGTGCAGATATTTTATTAACTCACTGTCTGTCCGTCCATCTGTCTTTGGTACAATAATAACCTGGGGTAGGTATGTGTCCGTAGCTCACTACGTATATAGCAAATAATAAAAATAAAATAAAGAAGCATTGAGTTAGAGGAAGGACACGAGTCTGTTTGAACGAAACCTGTTGATTGAGGAACTTCGTCGGCTTGACTCGAGAGTACAAAGAAGTCAAGAGGAAGAGTGCTAATCGCAGTCCTTATGCCTTGTAGGAAATTCTTGTGCGGATTATTAGTCTGTATTAAATAACGATAAAACTATTTCATGTCCTCCTGTCACTTCCAATATGTGATGTGATTTTAACGACAAGTAGTTCCTTACTTGACTTTGCTACTTGCTTACTTTGCTCGTACTAATATTTAAAGTTTTCACTTGTTTTCACAACTTGTGCATACCTACCTTACCTATGTACCTACATACCACATACATTACAGCTCTACCGTCTTCAGCTTTGTTGTTAAATAACAATGGCAAGTTTTGTGTGTGTGTGCTTCTGTTCCTTTTTATTTAATAAGCTGTGTGGTGAGGAATTCCTTTACTTTTTATCCTTTGTACTCAGACTGATATGCTAAATGTCATCTGGCTTTTTCTTCAATGGACAAATGGAGATGAGTGGGAATGTAGGTAGATCCTTTGTAATTAGGCATGTAACAATTATAATATCATTGGGAGTATCTATAGCCATGTCCTGGTACAGTATATACCTATAGGTAGATTATTATATATATATTTATTATTTTTGCACACTACCTGTACATGCCATGAGAGATAGAAATATCCGTATATTTTTCATTCAGTACGAGTAGCTGTACCCATTAGGATTTTCCCTAGTGAATATTTTTGCAGTGCAATGAGAATTGACTGGAAGAAGTCAAGGAAAGGAACGGGAGTAGGTAAGGATTTGAGTATGTATCCCAGGATGGTATGGAAGGGAATTTCTACCGAGTTTTACAGAGATAGTAGAAGGTATCTTCGTCATGTTAGAGCCAAACACAAACAGTTTTTTTATATCCTTTTACGATGAGACATAGACATATTCTGTAGTATACGATGTGGTGTAGTGTCTGTAGTATCTGTAGTATGTAGAGACAGAGCGTACGTATTTGATAACTGTATTCTCTTGTGTCCATATTTGGAACGACCTGTTACAAAACCGTAATTACATGCATATATATCGGCAGGCATAGGCGAGAGAGACTGGGACTTGGACGGCTTGGATTTTTAGCAAAGGATAAACAATGAGTGCTAGTACCAGTGGGAATAAGAGGCAGGGAAGTAGTAGGTATACATAAACATACCTTCGTATGCAAAAGTAATGCAATGTACACCAAAGCCAAGATTATCTTTTGTGCAAAATTACGATTACACAGTCTGCACTCTGCTCCGCCGCGTCTCTCCTCCATCATGTCTTTCCTTTATTATGTCTCGGTGTGCATACAAAGCTTTTATTTAAAAAGACAGATGCATATAGAGCTTCTCATTCATAGAAATGTCACTGCATATAGGTATTCACAAAATTGTAAGACAAATAATCTACATATAGTACCTACAACCTACTGCCTTGAAGAGTTGCTTGCTACTATGTAAATACTTACCCAAATTATCTATACTCTGCTTGTATAGGTTGGATACATATACTGGTGTGAATTGCAGAATTGTACATAAGTGCTTGCGTTAGCTTCTGACTGACACAAGAACTTTCCGAGTTAAATTAGAATATTTTAAATTAGTACCTTGTATACCTACCTATTTATTTACCTATGCAATATGGCTATACATTATATGGCTACCGCTAACAGAAAAGAGTGTACTTAGGCGACTATACTTTCATGGGTGGATGCATTTATACAGTGTGTATTGTGCATAGCCCTTCTTTCATATTTAGAGCGCATGCAGAAAGGAAATATTAAAATATCTACGATGTAGTATGTAATATGTGTGGGAATTTGCAAAGGAAGGAGTTGAACACTATTATTTTTTTAAAAATATGTCTTGTCTTCCTTCTTGTGTGCTCGTACATTCATTTGAACAAAACGTAATAAGCTTCCCAGCTTACTGTGGGCGTACAAGAATGTACAAGAAAACGGAAGAAAATTAGTCAGGAGAGCACAAGTCATGGTATTGTTGGAGGTTGACAGGAGTAGAGTAAGTCAAAAAGTTGAGAGATAAATAATGGCTGGAGAGCTAATGTTGCTTAGCTATAATAATAGAAGCATGTAATGTGCACGGCGGTAAATCTTTTGGGTGTATATATAGGTACTCTGGATCTTTTTTCTGTATTTCGTGTGTATTCAAATTCAGTTTTCTTTTTTTAAGGGGAGCTCTCCGCTTAAAATGACACCATAATAGTAAAGTTATGTACAACTATTATGAAGTGATGCTGGGGACGAAAAAATTATTTCAATCAGTGGAATAGAACGAAAAGTCCTAAAACGAGCCAAACGAGGAGAGCCAGTTGACAGGACAGAGTTGAAGTACATAAATATGTATATTTCGTGTACCTACCTAAAAAAAAGAAGAACGACGATGGTGCGGCGGCTGATTATGTATTCAAATAAAGCCCTTTTGCCGTTTAGTCCTCCATGGTTAGTGTAGTTTGGAGGAGCTCCACGTGACTGCAATTTTAAAGTTTGGAATCATTTTTTTCAATGAGGTTCTCTTGGAAAATCGTTGTTATTGTTGTTGAATGGGAGATGTGATGTAGGAAAATGAAAATGCGGAGCTACAGTTAGTTTTAGGGATGATGACAGCTTGGATTTATCTGAGATTTTGATGGCTTGAGAATAATCATCAAGGTCTCTCGGCTGCATGCTTTCATTTACTTTTAATTCTCTCCTCAATTCAAACATACATGGGGTATATCAGTATCACGAATGCACACATATAAGTGTACGTATATGAACGTAGTACAAATACATAGGTATACATACCTTAGCTCTGCATCGAGCCCATGTTGAATAAAAGTACGGTACGTTCCGACGTACCACTCACGATCATCCCGTCGGGATTTTCTTGTAACTTACGATGAGAAGGTAGAAATGCAGGAGCTGTCATGTATATCTTAAATATATATTCCCCCCATTTTTTATAGCACGATGCACATAGTTTGTACTTTATAATGATAGTCAAGTGTGAACAAATGCGTGAGTTGTTATATACGTACAGAGAGAAATGTGTTATGGGGTTTAATAGGCTTTCAGAATTTTCATGGGCCCACATATCCCATATAGTACTGCAGTGCAAGGCAGGAGCAGCGGCAATGAAGTGCATTAGAATGCAATAGCTTACTTTGCACATTATTGTTATAAGGGAAATTATCCTACATCCATAATGTGGGGGTATAGGAGAGCTCGTGCATTTATCTGCATACTTTACCGTGTGTCTGACTTTGAGAAATGTGTGTTTTGAGGGTGATAGTGATTTAATCGTAAGCACATAAGCACAACACAACAGAACGCACATTTGACTATCACACTACAATTATTTTTTACACCTACTACGTGAGATTTAATTTACTGGTAGTACATACCCACATGCCCGAGTACTCTTTTAACCTAACCAATGTGTAATAATATGTATTTTTTTTATAATATTCCAGTCTCGCAGTTAGCATGCTGTGCGCCTCGTTGGACTCAAATCTTAACTGAAATTCAATTGGAAGAGAAGTGAGGAGCGTGAGGAAGATCAGAAGGGAAGGAGAAGATATCTATATCCAGATCCATTCCCTCAAAAAGGAAAACAACTGAAAAGTCTACGTCGTGATTACCGTGCCTTGCTTTGTTTCATTGCTTCGTACAGACATTTGATTTAATAGTCGATATCCTTGTCACATATGTGGAGTCTCACCTGGCTTCTGAGTCCTCCGAAAAGGAAATAAACAGAAGGATCGAATTAAAAAAACACAAATACAAATTTAAATTAAAAATTGTAAAGTCAAGTTGTAATAATTATCATAGTGTCAAGATGTCGGAAATGAAGAAATCTTCGTACTATGTCTTATTCTTGGGTGCCAAAGAGAGTAAGGGACTTCGTGGTCAACACTATATTGAGCCAGTGCTTCAGTACATGGTTTCACAGGAGCATCGAATGCAAGCTCTGAAAGTGACACTTCAAGTCAGTAATAAAGGATTGAAAATTATTCCATGTAATCAGCGCTATGTGACCGTGGAGACTCAGACTGAAAGACATTTCATCCCTCATCATGCAATCACCTGTGTCATTCAAGCCCCACCACCCAACGATGATATTGTCTCTTGCATTCTACTCATTTACAATCCGGATACGAAGTGTCCCGTTCACGTACATTGCTACAGGTGAGTTGGAAAAACAACAAAAAAAAACTTTATGGGCTCTTGTCAATTCAGTTCTGATCGTATCACAATTTTTATACTGTGCTCAGCTCAGCTCAGCTCAGCTCTGGTTCTGATTCTGATTCTGGTTGTTCGTACTAGTTGATATTTACATTTTTGCTACCCTCTGTCCTGTAGAGACTCTAGTAGACATTGAAAAACCATCGCGAGGGCCGTGGGCCTCACAACGTAACCCCTTTTCCTTCACAAGCTTCCAAAGCTCAAGATGGTGTGATTGTCATATTGACTCTTTTCCCTCCCATTACAGTTTATTGAGTAATTTCATATCTCTCGTGATTTTATGTCATTGCTCGTAATATAGTCATTGAGGAAATACCTACTAGTAGTACAGATACAATACAACCACTTGATCTAGATCATTATTATTAACAAGTTGGAGAGGGTTTCAGTGTAGGATTTAAGGATGTGTGTGATACGGCAAGGAGAAGTAAACGGTAATGGTGTTCACATAATTGTGGGATACGACATGATTCCAGATGTTAACACTGTAACTGTATATGACTCTTGTCTCCTCGTCGTAAAACCGTGGGTAGGTAGGTAGATAGCCTATAGATCTATGGAATTACATGTTCTATAGAAAATTGAAGCATTTTGTTATTTAAAATCTCTCTATTAGCTTTAGAACGAATGCATTTGGATTGGAATAATTGTGAGAACGCACTTGCACTTTAACTGTATAATCGCCGGTCAGTGTATGTAAATGTTTTTTCTCTATTTTTTTTATTTCTACTTTTTACTAAACTGAGACACACAAAAAAAGTAAACCAATAAAACTCCGCTTGATGATGGAGTGTTAAATAAAAATGCATCCATAAATTGCGGTTCTTTTACTCAAGTGGTCAGGTTAAAAAAAATCAGGAGATGGATGGAGGGAAATAAAAAGACTCGACCGGGTCGTTGAGGATAAACGATCTAATTAGTTTTATGCTCCGCTCACTATCTCCTTTCCTACGATTACCTGGATTTGAAAAACCAACAAGGATCATCAAGATCGCCTTCATAGTGTCTATAGAATAAATTGGCTATGTGTCTTACTAGTATCTGTAATAAGGCAGTAAGTGTCTGGACTACAAAACCATGGAATATTGAAGGGCAGAGTTGCATTCATATAATTGCCTTTGTAGTACGCTATAAAGAAGGCTGATCTTCACTTGAATAGCAAAAAGACAATTATTTCTTTTTCCCAAGACATTGTATTTATCGTATCAGAGATGGATTATTCGTCTCCACGATGATGTTGACTTGAGAACAGCGTAGCAGATCGGTAACAGTACGAGCGTGTATCTCTCTCTCTGTCTCTCTCTCTCTCTCTCTCTCTCGCTTGTTGAATCTTTCGTATTCTGGGCTATGTGTTGGGAAGAGATATTGAATCGACGTAGCTATCTAACCCAACTGATATGATATGATGAGGAGTTCTCAATCCAGTTTTGAATTAAGTTTTCGCCTCATCATAGAAAACTTGTTCAGGTTGTTTGATTCGTTTTTTCCCCTTCATCTTTTTTCTTGACTTCTTTTTTTCTTTCTCTATGTGACTGTTGCCTTGAGGGACGGCACATCATATCCCTTAGTATGCCATGTCATCAATTTCATCAACTGATCTCACGGATTCTAATCATATGAATTTCTAGTATAATTGTTTATAGCTAATTTCATTCAAAAAAAACCTTTAGACTTTGGAGCTACACAAGCTCGTGTTGCTCGCCACTCAACTGTACTTTGTACAGACATGAATGCTTCAAGCGAAGCCTACTCGCTCCACACAACCCCTCATCTGATCTTTCAAGTCTCTCTCTCTCTCTCTCTCTGTTTGACATTCTAAAATTTCAACGTTTATAAGATCACAGGAGAAAAAATTGATGGAGAGAGAGAGAGAGAGAGATCTTAGACAGATACCTACTTAGTTTCTGTCTTTAAAATCAATGCTTCTTATCTCAAAAGTTCAAAAGAAATTTGAAATTTCTCTCTGCGGATGAATCTGTTATTTCTACTGATTTATGTGCACCTTTTTATTCACGGTCAGAATCTTTGGGCTGTTTATAAATCAGCTCATATTTTGATGCCCTGATATTTTTCCCTGAAATATGTTGTGCTCACTAATGCACTCCATTTAGAATCAAAGTATTCCGTAACTTTGATAATTACACAATATGTCAAAATTTCAATATGCATTTGATATTTCAAAGGCAGGATGGTTTGAAATCTTTGAAAGGAAGGATGAAAGCTCTAGCGGCTGTATATGTGTATATATTGTACCCTGTTAAGAAAAGGAACCAGGGTTAGTTTCGTAAAATATCCTCAAAGTGCCACAGTAGTAGTCTGGAGTATAATGACAATAATTGAAAAGTATGGCAGGTACATACGCCTTAAGTCAGGTAGGCTGTCGAGCGACGTGCTTGGAGGAAGGAGCCAGTGAGTGGGCTGGAAAAGTGTGTTATAAAAAATCATTTTGACTCCTAATCGTGCCTCATTGTAGTGTAAACTCACTGTGATTATCTTCATAACACCATTGTTTAAAAAAGTTTAGATTTTGAAGGTCTCCAAGAGTCGAATCATTAGCGTGGCCTTTCAGCCATACTGCCATATATATATAGGGTCACCATGTCACAGAAATAATAATAATAAGAAGAATAAAGAAAAAATTGAAGAATCAAAGTATCACTGCAAGTCTTCTGATAGGATTTTGTATACATATTTGAAATAGGTAGTTTGCTCTCAACTTCTGTTGCTGCCTTGTATTAGTTTATCTCTAGCTTCAGTGTCAAAGTGGTGTTGCTTTGAGACAGTTGACGAGTTATAAATATAGTGTACAAAGCACACACAAAAAAACAGAACATGTCGTCATTTACGGGGCATAAAAGGATAAAAATCCCAAACTGCACCGTGTACTTTTTCTCTATTTTGAATTGAGTGGCGTGGTGTACGGAGCATCTTGACTTGTGAGTGCTGTTCCCTGAGTTAACACTTCAACTTACCTAACCTCTGTCTCTGTCTCTCTTTCGGTCTGCGACTCTCTCATCATCTGTAGTATCTGTACTATGTGGGTCACTCCTTTGGATGATAGCGTCGATTCTTCGTGAGAGACAACGAGGAGACAATGTACACTCATCATTAGAAACCCTTTTGGACTCTTATAAATATATTGGGATGGAGCTCTCATGTGTCTCTATAATACTATTAAAAACTTTCAAAGAGGGGAAAAAAATCCAAATCAAATCCTGAATTCTTCTCCTGCTGCCTCCTGTCCCTTGATTGGATTGCCAGAGAGTGAGAGATGAAAGGCAGTTTACTGGTGTTTGTACTGATGCCGATGCCTGTACGTATACATAGGTATAGAGTATAGAGCATAATGAAATAATAGCTAGGATATGACATGCAATGCTGTGATTGTAATTTATTGGATCCAACGTAGGTATGTATGTACAAGGCCCGTGTTTGCCTAGAGTGTATGGCACATAGTGCATTATTACTGAGGCTGGCGGCAGAACAACTTAACATAGACAGTAGACAGTCAGAGTAAAAAGCAACTTAAGATATCAAGTGTGGGTATCTCTAAATTCAGATTCTTTCTAGTTATAGCTCGACCCATGCTAACTATTTTTATGTACGCATCATTAACACTCACTTTAGATGAATTCTTTAAATGTTTCCTTCGAGATGTTAACTGCCTTCATACTGTACAGAGTACTGAGCCGGGGATGTAAAATGCACTAGTGACTTGATTTCATGTAAAACCACCAAAAAAAACATTGAATTTAGACTCGAACTGCTGGGAGAGATAAGGAGTTGAAAGGATTGCACTTAGCATTTTTTTCTGTGGGCCTGTTCCCCCCAGTGCATTTCATGAAGTTGGCATGTTTTGTCAAGTACTTAATAGTAAGTACTGAATAGATAATGAACGAGAAGACTTTTGTATTTTTAGACTATTTTTATGCCATTTGGTTGAGACATTTTATTTTGATGTATTGTGTGGAGCACAGTATGACTTCATGGGATTGCATGTGAAATGTCATGCCATGTGCTCCTCTTTCCAACACCAGTCAACCACTAATCAGCAGCAGCAGCAGCAGAAACAGATCCATTGCATACTCACTTTGAGGCCATATTCCCATTTGAATATATATTATTAAAGACCAAGTTTTTTTTTCCACATTTGTTTTCGCAACTGTAGGTTTATACAGACAATAATTTTTATCTCTCTCTCTCTCTCCTTTCATTGTACTTTTGTGGAAATTTCAAATCTGCAAAAATAGCATCAATGATAATAATAGCAAATTTGATTGACATAATGTGGTGTACTTATGACTTATGGTAAGCGACACTGTTGTTTCCGATATAGACGAGTATTATTATAGTTCTATGCCTATACCAAGAATAGATTTCATTTCATGTGATTCATAACTGAGATAGAGGTTCCGTCATAATGTAGATAGACGGGAGCTACAAGGTTGGGGTGTGTTACACATTTTCATTGTGGAATCAAAGGTGCATTGTGAATAGTCAAATGGATGTATAGGACTATGCTAACAATAAATGAGTAGATGTACCTTCCTTCACAAAGGTAGAGAATATTGTGAAAAATCATGGTCTACGGTACGGTGCAGTGGAAAAAGGAGTAGATAGGACGGAGTCCATGCAAAACCTTAAATGTAAATAACAACAACTGTCATTAAGAATTTATAAATTCAACACATTTCTAATGTGGTTATGACGGTCAGTACAGTTAGTTGTAAAAATGTATCATATAAATATAATAGGTATATATATATATATACCTATATATCTGTGAACAGTAGTGGGACTGTGGTGCTCCTGAAAAATAAATAAAAGTGGATCGAATGCATATGTAAGGAGATTCTAGACTAGGTTGGGTGAGACTTGGGAAGTTTTTGTTTATTTTTCAGTTCCTAATGACGTATTATGGCTA
Organism: Dicyrtoma fusca; assembly: GCA_034695205.1. Classification (NCBI taxonomy): domain Eukaryota; kingdom Metazoa; phylum Arthropoda; class Collembola; order Symphypleona; family Dicyrtomidae; genus Dicyrtoma; species Dicyrtoma fusca. The sequence goes on along the minus strand of JAQFZC010000791.1, from coordinate 27,026 downwards.
CATATGATTATTATTATTACTACTACTACTGCTACTACTATCTGTCTGAGCAGTCGTTCCAACGGAATAATGGGCCGGAGTACAAAGTAGACAAAGTGCCCAAGAATTTAATATTTGGTCGTTTGCATAAAATGTATATAGTTCATACTTGATTTGATGTCACTGCTGGGTATGTATCTGTAGGTAGGTGAGGATACCCAGTTTGCCTCTGCTGCTTATACTGATAGCGCCTATCTCCTTCTCACATAATATTATACAATAATTTATTCTCCTCATTACAATTTTATATTTTTTATATTTTTATCCTATACTCCCTATTTACATGAATTATTTTTTTTATTTGCATTTAGTTTATCTGATCATTTTTTCTGTCTCTCCGTCTCTCTCTCTCTCTCGCTTCTTAGTTAGCCTTAGCCTTGGAAGTTGAAATGACAACAGGAACTGGAGCAATGTTAATTGACGCATAGGGGGATTATTTAATTTTAATGTATGCAAATGCAGCTTGAGATAAGCTGTTAAGAAGAGACAAGTTGATTTTAAATGGGTTGGTATGCGTATGCACTCAGTGCATTTTGTCAAGTTTACGACTGACATATGAGTGAGTGAACGAGTGAATGCAAGTGCCTATAGGTATAGGTGTGTATTAATGTATGTAGAGGCGTTCAATGGAGAATGCAGTGCAATGCACACATTTCTACTGTTTTTCAGACAATTGAGTGTAGGTTTGTAATTCGTAATCAGTAATCAGGTGATACCAAGTGTACATCTACACTCTCAGTGATTTGGATTGTGTATTTTGCTAAAAATGTGGATAATCCGTATAAGGATCAGAGCAGAGAGCAGAGAGGGTGGGCGTTGGAGGGATATTGTTTGATTTGATGGATGATTTTGATGGGATGTGCGATTACTACATAGTGGTCTTGGGGCAAAAATATGAAAGTATGTACTGATAATATAATAAAAGCTATGCTTGGATGACTTGATGTTGAAATTATGATTTGGAAAGTTATTAGGGATGGATTTTTTTGGGATATATTTCCCTGTGTTTGTATATATATTTTTAAAATCCCCATGTAATATGTTTTTGTGTATTTTGTGGCAGATGTGACTCCCCAGAAACAGCCTCGATTTTAAAACAACAGCTTGAGACTTTAGTGAATCGGGAAGATAATCAAAGGAAATTTCGGGATATTGAGTCACGACTACAATCAAAGGGACTTCTACCCTCATGTCATAGTCCGTCAAAGCGTGACCGTGGAACGCCAGAATTTGATTGCAGAACGTCAGACTCGTCAGAGAACTCTGATCGTGGTTTTGGATCAGGTTCTGGAACGTCAAATCTTACATCTGATCGGATTGCTACACTTTATGACTCCCTGGCCGCAGAATTACGAGAGAAGTTGAGTGCGAGAGAGAAGCATAATGCTCCCATCCTCCTCCCACCCCGCGACTATGATACAATGCATCGACAGCGTGGAAATTTCAGTGGAATCGACTCAAGACGTTGTTCAAATCCAGCTGTTGTCGGCTCTTCAGGACTTCACAGGAACCGACGCTCATACGCTTCACGTGAGCAGGAGTCTTGCGGAAGATCCAGTGGAATTGGCTCCGCTGAAGACAACTGCAGTCCAATTCATGATACACTGCACGACAGTCAAGCTGTGCCATCTTCTTCCGATGGTGAGTTGCCTCATAATTTATTCTGCCCCCCTTCACTCTCCATAGAAATGTCCATACGGCCGTTCCAACTGCCAATTACAATATTCCCTCTCATTTACATTCATACATTCAAGATTCCATTGGGAAATAATCCCCTTTTTTGGGTAAAATGTGTGGAAATTCCGAGACCTGTTTGCCCAGGTAAACGACATGGAAATGACACAACAGATCAAAATAATTCTCACACGAAAGGGTTGAGCCCTATTTATTATTTGAGCATTTAAATTAGACATGCACAAACACTTGGCAATCGAGCACAATGAGCAATACAATGCTTCTCATTAAACACCCGAACCCTCCTATGGCAGTGCATGTGGCTAACACAGTCAGGGTTTCCTATAGATATAGCACTGCATAAACAAACCATTTATTAACCATTACTGGAGGTTGACTCCTATATATAAGCGTGCGTCTTCATTGCTGGGCTTCACCATCCCCTAGTGCAAATACTACACGTTGGAGACTTTCTAGATTTGGACACATAATCAGATGCATATAATTACAATTATTTGTACTAGCCAAGAACATCATGCTCAAACGAGAACTAGTAAAAGGCAGTGTACACACATGCATACACAGAGTTACGGTAATTAAATTCATCTGAATGAATTTCTGTCTCGTACTGCTCTGTCAGCTCTGTTCAGTTCCTGTACGGATAATTATAATAATTTTGAGCATTCAAGACGAAAAGCGCATGTACGGATCTACATAGGAACGTGGGTAGGACTCTGTCTGCTGGTGTTTTTGTCTATGCATCCCAGAACAAAATAATTGTTGTACCACTACGTGTAATTAAGTAATTACGACGAGTTTGTCTCCGCTATTATCCATATGGTAAAGTAATAACAAAGTTATTTGCCTAACATAGTTACAATGATTGTCTCTCGTCTCGTGTGTGTGTCCTATCATGTTAAATATTGGTTATTTGATTAAAAAAAATGTTCCGGACGTCAACGGACAGAAACAAGTAAATTACGTCTCGCAACTTAATTCACATCTATGTTCGTACAGCTTGAACATCCACGTCTGTGTAAAAGTGTACTGTCAGTGTTTAAATGTACATATTTTCTGCTCCACTCAACGTGTTAAAAATAAATAACGGCGCAGCTCTTATTTCTGGGCTGCACTTTTCTCCATGCAAAGACGCGCCCTCTCAGTGCATTTTATTTTATCCTTATTTAGGATTTATTTTTATCATCGCATCAGAACCTCCGCTAATTTTATATTTATATTTAGTAGGAGTGAACAGTGAACTACAGATGCAGTCGTAGTTTAATACCGCGGCTCCTGATTCACACAAATAAATCCTCCTTGTAAATGAGTCCTGTAAGTGTTGCATAACATTGGGTAGTTGGGGACATCATACTAATGGTAAAGCGGGATGACAATGAGTTCTTTTACAGAGCACTCCTTCCAAGTCTTCCCTTTTTCTCCATACATTGGGCTTCATCCATATATGTATTGCGTAAATATTTTAGAAGGGTAGACCGGAGGGCTAATGCTATTTGCGTAAAAAGTACATTTTTCAAAAACGCTGTTTAGTAAAAATAGACATATTTTGGAAAAGTGTTGACTAGAATTTCATGTTACAAAAAGACAGTTTTTATCAAAAACACGTATTCTAAATTTTTTACAAAAATTCGTGTTTGAAAAGCAGTCCTTTTATGAAAATAGCCATCCATACTTGAATCGTTGCCTTGGTTACCTAATGTATGGGTGGACCCTTCCAATCTTCAAAGCTATTTTCAAATTGTATTATTACATCCATGTGTTGCAAAGCGCTATTTTGTCCGTCCGTCTGTCTGTTTCTGATGTTAATCCAGCTCTGTCCTGTGCTGTTGTCACTACCCCCATGAGTGCACGGATTTTCTCGTGAAGTTGGAGTTAGCAACACTTGAATGCTCCAAAGAGACCACCAGAGCAACTGAGCAGAGGAACAAGGACGAGGAAAACGAAGGAAATATAAATACAAAGGCTGAAATGTAGGAGAGCAGGAGGAGATATTCTCGGAGACTGCAGAGACAGAGAAAGAGAATCTAACAGTGGTTCCACACTGTGAAAATAACATAATATCCGTGTAGGTATATGTGTTCCCTTTGAGCTAGTATAGTACCTATCTGCATTGTGGTCTATAAATTATAGTTCCAATTAAGAAAGAAAAAATTGAAAACAAAAATATTGGTTTGTCTTGAAAAGAAAACAAAAGCTCTGCCTCGGTGACTGACAATGGTACTTCGTTATTGACTCAGCTAACAACGTATTGTGTTCAGTCTAGTTAGGTAGTTACTGTTTGTTTGATTCAAGTTGAGAGGCTTCTAATCCTTATGTTAACATGGACACATTCATTCCTTCCTTCTCCCCTCTATTCCTCAGATACCTTCCGAGCCTATTAGATTTTAATCAGATGCTCATACACATGTATATTTGTATGTATCTGTAACATCTTCCACTACCTCCCCCTACTTGCTAACAATAAGTATAGACACACATTATGCACTTTTCCAGTCCCAAGCGTAGATGTTAGCTACAGCCGCGAATCATTGACAATGACAGCAACCTTCCTTCTGCTAATAAGTTGTATTGTTGTAATGTACCGGTTGCGATTTTTTTTTGGATGCTACAGTGCAGTGTAGTATTACTATATATGTCTTGTGACGGGGACTGGGGATTGTTGTTGGTATCTTGTGTGTGTGTCTGTGTGCATTAAACCGTATAGATTTTGAACTCTTTGCTTAGATGAGCGGAAAAGATGTATCGGCATAGGTACTACCGTCGTAATATATTGTGTTTTGTGAGTCCTGTGAGTTTAGTAGGAATTTAGACAAATAAACGAGCCAATTTAAATCAAGGATACTGCAATACTGCAAAGCACACAAAACTAATTATGTCTGTCTGTACATCTTCTTTGCCCTAACTATATAGGTATACCTATATAGGTACCTACATGTATTCGTACATAGTCTGTAGGCGCGTCAACAAAAAGCAAATTTTGAGAGCCTCAGGAAAAACCTTTGGATTTGTGTATTTTTCTTGAAATGTGAATAAATTAAGGGAGCAGGTAGACATCACTTTTGGCAAGCCTATATGTATCATTAAGTTATTCGTCCCTCCACACACACACACACACAAAAGGGGACGGATGCTTTAGAACACTAGAGTTTGACGTGCTTACCTTTTAGCTTTTTTTCTTTTTCTTTTTTACAAAAGGTCAATGTCATATATCAGTTTAGTAATACGAAAATGGTTGATGGTCGTTAGAGTTAGTTGCGAGTGGTGTTTAAGAGGCGAAGAAATGAATGGACGTATAGGTACAGAGAGCAGCTCGATAAGTAGATGTCGACTTACATGAAGAGAGCATCTACAGGGATTTATTTGGCTTTGCTTTGACATGTCCTGTGTGTAGAATTGTAGAAAGTATATTTTATGCATAGAAAATAGGCTCTGTCGACCAGTGTTATTAGTCATCTAAGTATCATTGTGGATGTTTTCTATGTGGACCTTGGCAGTAAGGTAGCAGGGGACAGACAGAAAAATGCGGTTACCGTTGCCCTCTCTTCAAGTCATTTCTATGCTGAGAAGAATAATAATTTGTGTGCCACACCAAAAGTGCACTGAGTAAAAACTTTTCCTCTTTCATTTCACCTCAATCAGACGACCATTATTTCGATTTTCGTATTTAACACACAAGACAAAAAGCAGAAGAGTGGACACACAAAAAAACGTTATGTAGTCCAACATATCAGTAGCTTAGCCTCCCATACTGATAGGTATATAAGTTAGTCGTGTCTGGCTGTATAACTGCAAGTGAAAATCCCCTGCCTTCTCAAAAATATAAAAATGTCAAACCAAACCGTAATAGTTGCCAATGCAGGACGTAGGTACAGTCAAGAGTGCCGTGTAGAATGTAGTCTAGTACTTTGGTATGTATAATGTATGGATGAGCCTAATTGAAAAAAAGCCTCCGTCCACCTTCAGTATTTATACGAGGGTTGAGAAAAAAGGAGTGAAAATCTTTCGATTAAGATTAAGGTGAGGTTCACGTTCACACACACACGTATACATCACACAGTTAGATGGTAGCAGCTCTCTCGCCTCTCAGTCAGTCACTCTCAGTCACAAGTAAGCAAGTCCGAGGATAAGTATTTAAATTGTTATTCATGCATTATGGAAAATGGAAACGGTGCCGTATGGCATGCAGATTCTTGGGAAGTGATCTTAAGTAAGGATTTTCACACTTTTCCTCTAACACTCACACCACAGAGGAGCACACTCAGATATATGTGAGCATCTTATGCGATTAGCACTGGTCGTCAGTGAATTTGAAGCTTGAAGGAACGGGATGGATGGCCGATAGGATCCATGTCACGTACAGACGCCATGTACGTGAGTGGCTCTGTCTCACAGGATGACCCAAGTCCAGCATGCATACTTAGCACATGTGCATACCTGTACCGTCTTCACGTAGCTAATTTGTAAAAGCCTCCCTCGTCAACATGTATGTAGTAATACATGTTTTGTTTGCAGTTTGGAGAAACGTAACGCATTAAAAAAAATGAAATGCAAGACAAATAGAAAAGTAACTCAAATGAAGAGACATTTTCGGCATCTGCTACTTCCGCTTCCTCAACGATAAGTATGTACGCGTATAGCACGGCAAGGTTGAGAACGGAATGGAATGGAGCGTGTATTTATATTTACCTATAGAGATAGCTGAACGTAGCAGTAACACAGTACAAAGACGTCCACACAATACTCGTCGATCATATAGGGAATTCCCTGAGAGTTATGGGAACATACATGATTTGAAAGTATTTATTAAATCTGATGATAAGTCCCATTCATACTGAATTAGAATAGAAATTGTTTGTCATTACAAAACTATTCAGGAAAGCACACAAGGAAAAGGACTTACTCTTAGTTCTGCGTGTACATACGTAACTTCTTTTAAGCTAAAAGCGTAGATCCGTCTTTGAAATCCTAAGCCAAAGAGCCGTTCAACTTTAGTCTCACAGCCTTAAGAGAGAGAAGTGCAAGAGACTCTGGACTCATCTGTAGTCTAAGAAAGCATGTAGCGGAGATACTGCTATATATAGAGGCGAATTATAAATTATAAAATTGTGAATGGTACGTCAATGGAACATACGACGTATGGATTGAATTGGATGGGAAACGGCAATGTCCATCCATGTATTGGAACATTGAGATTCCAATTGTGGCATGTTGCTATTTGCAATTGTCTGATGAGAAAAGATTAGATGGTTAATGCACTTGATGTCCTATGGCTGAACGTGTGGCTTTCCTATGGATTTTGAATGGATGGGTGCATTGCATTGGAGTTTGACTTTTGATGAAGCCATATGCATATAGTTAGCTCCATACGATTCTGTGCTCACAAGGGGGTTTAGCTTCGCCATTCAATTGAGCAATACATTTCCACGCACTTATTCACAGTTTGTCTTCAACTTTCTTCGTCACGGTAAAGGGAAAGAAAAGGATCGTCAGAGAGGATTATGTAGTTATGTATTCTAATGCAACTTATGAGTCAGGACGTTTATTATGTAGGAAAAACGCAAGTTATATTACATCGCATTGCAGCGTGGAGCCTTGTAAATATGACATGTACAAGGATTTGGTTTGGAAAAGTGTTTAAAAAAAATGGGAAAATGATACTAATCCTTTAAAACAAAAGTGTCAAAACATAATATTATTTTTTTTAAATGCAAAAATAAATTTGAATTTTTTGAAGCGATTCAAAATCATAATTACGGGCAAGCGTGGAAATTATATTTTGAAAAAGTATAAAAACATAATATTAGGGTTTTCAAAATTTCAAAAATAAATTTACACGTTTTGAAACTGTCCGTATCTATGACGTGATACTTGAAAGGCCCCTGTCTCGAGCATAGTCTAGACAGTACCTGTAATTGTGCTGTATAGAGGAGGGAAGATGGTAAATGTGTGAAGACCATGAAGCCGCATGTTCCATCGCAAAAATCACTGTTCGTCTTTCTTGTTCCTTTTTGACTTTGACAGTCTTCCTGGTTGAATTGGTTGGACGTGTGAGATAACAGGAAGGGATTTTTGCAAAATCTGAAACCTCCTATACTATATTATAGTTTGACTCAGTAAATGTGCATATCCTCCCACATGTTCCTCATATTTTGCGGAGACAATTTCACCCTCTCAGTGCGGTGTGTGCCGCACAGACAGGCTCAAAGAGACAGATGTTTAACGTCCATGACAAATAATTCCTGATTGAAAATATAATTTTGGGATAGCTGTACTATAGCGGGAACTGCCTTTAGAGCGTACCTAGCTTTGGAGTGGAGTCTATATACCTAGTCTAGGAGACAGGATTGCTGGAAGCTATCAAGGAATTTTTTTTTAGTGGAAAGTTGAAGCTTTTAAATATTAAATGTGCATCAACTTGAAAGGCTGAGAGAGAGAGAGAGAGAACCAGACCGAATGATGAAGGAAGGGAGACGTGTGGACTCTTGAATAATTATTGTCAGCTTAAAAGGAGTATGCAGGACAGACAGGACGGGGAAAAGTTCACGAGTAAGTTATGCTGGGCCTTTGAGGGCTATTAGTATTTTAGTATTACATAAAGGGTTGGTGTTTGGTTCTGGTGAGACGGACGCGACGGCTCATAGATAATAATGCATGTGGGTAAACGACTCTACAGATTTTGAAGGGGAAAAAAAGTTTGCAATAGGATGATGGATAGTATATGGGATCGTATGGTGGAGTGTAATTTGGTTGACGAACTCATCAACAGTTAGCTTCCCCTATTTTGTCCAAGGAGGAAACTCGGTCGTGGGGATTGTGGAATGAAAGGAGACAGGCTGTATGTAATGGATGCATTATGCCTATATAGAAAATGTAATTCATTCTATAGCTTCACCTTCCCATATTCCATGTAATATGCCTATTTTTGTAAGATGCCCGTATTTCCTCATTACATATGAATGAATACATAATAGTACACTGTTGAATACTTGGCTAAAGAGAGAGAGAGAGAGACCATTGACCAGATTAGGTATTAGTTACATCCATCTTTTTTCTTTGGTGGCCTCTTCTTTGTTGGGAGTGGAAAAATCTAATGAATAATGTAAGCAAATCAAGATAGTGCAGGTAGGTACGGCAATGGCTATGACTTACATTATGGCTAAGGATACACCTCGTAGTTGTTAGCAGTTGACATTTATCATCTTCCTTAATTTTTCCTTCGGCATCCTAATATACCTACTATTTCCTTCCCAATCCAATGCAGTAATGGCAAAGTGCGTATCGCACTGCAAGCACTTTGAATCGCCATGTGGGTACATTTCAAATTGCCAATTTTTGTAGTCAGTCTGTCTGCTCTGTTCCGTTTGACTACAGACACTACAGAGTGAGTCGTACTTAAATGCATCTAAAATCCAAGGATTTGCATAGATTTTACATTTTTGTACAGACAAGTAAAGATTTATTGGTACGCAGATTTGATTCGCAGGACAGTACCGCTGTGCCATTACCATTCCCTTGGTCGACCACCGGCGTTGCGTCTACATTGCGTAGCTTTTAGCTACTAATGCATAGAATTTTCGTTGAGCTTTTGAATTTAATTTTTGTTGTTGTTCAAATTGTGTTTAAAGTGTTGCAACACTTTTCTTCGAAAATCTGCAATTTGTAATCACGTGATGATTGCTCATGGAGCGGTGTAGCGTGTAGAGTGGAAGTGCGTGAAGATAGGAAGATTACCGATCTGATTGATTTACAATGTTATACTGCGAGAGACGGGGAGAGAGAGAGAGCGAGCAGTCAGGATGGAAAGCACATGCGAATTTGGTTTAGATAATGAGTGGTGTGCGGTGATGACGGGAATGAAAATGGAGGATTATACGGAGAACTTATGTGTATATGATGTAAAAAAGTAAAATAAAGAAGGAAATATTCATGAGAGTAACTCATAAAAATAAATTTACTGCAATATTCCCTCATGATTTATGAGCTGATCCATTTGGACTTCCTGCTGAGATTTGTCTTCTTCATCCTTTTAGTTTTGAGCTCCACGGCGAGAGTCTAGTGGTTAAAGTTGATCATAAAAATAAGAATTGCTCTTTGGATACTTAGTATGTCTAACACATTGGCTGATAGGATTGCAATTGCTAGCGACACTAGCACTTTTCCTCCCCTCACCTGTTTGGTTTCAAATGTTGTATGTATGTAGTTAGGACTGTAGGATTTGCCCATTGAGTAGCTACAACACAAGTTTTCATTTTTATGCAAGGCTGTATAATTATGTATGAATGAAATAGGTAGCAACAGGGTTTCTTGTTTCGTGCAAGGTAAATTCTGGAACTGCAAGTTGCAACTGGATGGCCTCTAAGCCCGTGATTGAGTTACCACATATTCGATATTGTTATTGTGATTACTGTTACTTTATTGCAGGTTTGGTTTTTGGATGAGTGCGCATTGGAAATATTTTCCCTCCCTTTGCACCCAGCACCCCTCTCCTGCCGAGTTCAATTCAATCCAGATCAAATCAATAATCAATTTAATTGAAATACAGAGAAATATAATAAAAATCAAGTGAACTTGGGATTGAATTTAAGTTGAAAATTCTGATACGGATTAGAAGTATCGACTCACTGACTGATGGTGTATAGACTTGATGATTGGACATTAGGAATGGGGACTCTTGAACTGGCGGCAGTGCAGTTGAATGGGTGCAGGGGATAAGAGTGGAGAGGAGATAGTAGAAATACATGCATAATAATTATTATAATCAATAGACAAATAGATTATGTTACACCAGGAATTTAACTGCTAAATGAATGATGGGGGGAAGAAAGACGTTTGAACTTTGGACGGCATTAGGAGACGACCCATTGTTTCTGTGAGTGTTGTGTTGTGTAATTGAAAGGAGGGTGGTAGACTTAATGTGCATGTTACAGATACTACAGACTGTTTCTCATACCAAAGGCTATACATGCAACTGTCCGCTGTTTTGAGTTTTGTTGTTACATCGTCTGAACTGGATTCACTGGATTTGAATTGGTTTGACTGCGGATTGAATTGAGTTTTGGATTTTACTTGAACAGGATTGTGGAATTGCTAGATTTTTGATTTTGTGATGAGCCAAGTCATCAAGTGATCAGCGATCAAGTCAATAGTCGATGAAATTCTTGAACGTGTTGGCTGCACTTAGGACTTGTCTATCACTCACTACGCATCCTTTAATTATATCTACCTCCTTCCCTCACCGTCTTGTTTCATGCATCATCTCATCATCACACTGCAATTCTATTGACACATCCGACTCTGTCTTCTCTTGGGGTGCACTGAGGAGGACGAGTATTACGACAGAAGGAACGCATTCGCAGAACGAGACTGCAGGGTAATACATTACAACACTACCAAACGGCTTCCCTTAAATAATAGTTGTAGTAGTACATTTATTGCAGACGTCCTTTTAGTATTCAAGATGCGAGTCTGATACGAGAATGTAAACCATATTTAAATAATTACTTCCAGTTTAAGTGACACAAAACATATTATATGATCTGAGGAGGTACCTACGCATAGAGTCAAGTCTGTCCAAGTGCATCCATTTATTTGCATTACAGATATTCCTTCTTGTCCAAGTTTGTTGACCTGCTTGCCGGTACACAACAACAATTGTATGGGCTTTTTGTGTGTGGCTGGGCAGTAGACAGGCAGAGGAAGCCATAGCCATAAGTACTTCAGTGGAAAGATAATTAGTGCGTTTTGATCGTGATGATATGTATGTACGTATGGGTAGTAGTAATATGCCTTGTGGGGAATTGTAGAGATCGGATACCTGTATGTATATGTACGTGGCTGGGCATCTTCTGCCTGTACAGGCCGTTGTGTAGTGGAAGACAGGAGGTCGCGGTCGCGGTTAGAGGAATTACAGTAACAATTACAGATACTAACGTGAAGATTATGGTCTCTAATCATGAATGATCGTCATCATCATGTCAGAGCCGAGTCCAAGTTGGTCTATCAGGAGTGTAATCGATAACCAATCGTATTCGATCACTTGTTTCAATATGTTTCGATCCTCGTCCCTTCCTTCCCGGACTGACAGTACTGATTGTAGTGGAGTGTTCAGTACAACAACTTACATCAGTACTTCCACTACTGCCTACTTCAAGTCTCATCATCGGAGTCTACAAGCCCTGCCTGCCTGACACATCTTGTATTCACATGGAGTACGAAATGGATATAATTATTGTAAAGACGGAATGCAGTTTTTGTAAATTTGATTTTCATGGCATCCTCAGAGAAGGATAAATATTCTTAATCTCTATTCTATGCAAATGTAGGTCTATAGGGATGACTCGCTCACTCTGCTTTTAATTTTGAAATAGGCACTTCTTAACTCTTAAGTAATTATTACTACATTAGAATACTTTAATGTGAGGTAGAGACGTATCCTTAGTTTCTGGATTCTCCGATCGATTAAACAGATAAGAGAATTAATCGTCCAAGTATATTGTACATACAACTTGCAAAATCGATTATCTCCACAGATTTCGAGTGTAAGTGCTTAGGTATGTATGTACATACTTATGAAGTGGATAGGGAGGTAACTTACAGATACATGCTGTAGAAACTGTCTACTTCGTAAAGGATTGTGTTACTAGCAGCCACTTATTATTTTCTCAGTTTTTCCTATTCCTTCGTTGTTGGTTTTTTTTTGTACCATCTAAACAATGGTTTACGTTGACAATTAGAGGTATGGGAGGGCGGAGGGGAGTGTAGGTTATTACGACTTACAACTATAATGCATTGTTAGTTTGGACTTGGTGTCAAGTTAAACTTGCAAAGTTACTTCAAGCTTTTGAATCAATACTATCCTAGTAGTAGGCAAGTAAAGTATTAGTATATGGGATTTCATTGTTTTACCTTTCAATTGGAAAGTTTGTGTAGAGCGGATAGCTGTATGCTCTGTGGAGGGAATCTCACCATCTGACTCTCTGTACATGTATATTATAGATTTACATGAGAAGGTAGTTCCATGGATGAAATTCATTCAGGATGTAATTACTAGAGGTTGATGGGATTTTATAACTAACCCGAACTGATTTACAATATCGACCAAAGTGTCTACTTCGTCTGTCCATGTCGAGGTGCATTAAATGCACGATTATCGTGGTCTGTATGCATTGTATCTCTTCCTTCAGATATAGTTGTAGTTGCCTACTTGCCGTTTTTTTTTACAACTTGTAAGATACATCTATCCCTGAGAATATTATACCGTATGTAAAGTCAGTCTACCCAGTTGTTATTTTTCTTTCTTTTTTCTTATAGACCTGTCAGTTTCTATTTGTTTGTGTAGCCATTTACAGGTTAATTCTGATTGTGCCCTTCGTTGAAATCAGTACAAATTGAGAGTTCTTTGCCATTATTAGATACTAGTTGTTTTTGTGGCTGCGTATACATGTACATACTACACGGGGGTATACGGTACCTAAATACATAGCTACCCACCTACCTAGTAGACCTAGTATATTGGCATTTAAAAAATTTCTAATATTACTAGATTATTTGTGTAGATTAGATATGGGCAACAAGACAAAATGAGAATAGGCATATACTGCAATGTAAATTTTTTTTTAATAAGATAAGAATGGGTCGGTCGGTCGTACGTACATACAATAAAAGATATGGATTTGTGGAAAAATTAAAATTACAGAAGTTCGTGTGGAACGCATGTTGACTGCCATGTTAAATATCTGTATTGTGGTTAAGGTTGACTTTGGCATATAAAGGGGCCAAATGCAGTTCATCGACGTGTTGTACAGAAGATTTGAAAAGTGCTTACTACTACCACAGAGGCTGATGCACATGTAATACATACACTCGATGGAAGATATGGATACCTTTTACCTCTGCTCTTGTAGGATATATGGGACGAACTTGATCTACATTTATGGATGAGATGAGGAGAGACTGAGAGAAATTTCAGGTGTACAGAGAGCAGAGAGTGCACCTTGCTAAGCTCTCTTGTGCAGATACGTTACGACTTCCACTTATCCTTAGCTTATTGACTGGGCTATGGGTAAATGAGTGTGGAGTCTAACAAGTTTCCTTTGACCGAGTGAGCTGGTGGTGGATGCTGATAAGTTGTAATTTATAATCTTCATGAGATATGATTTGATGTGATGTGTAGGCCATTAGGAAGTACATACATACTAATATACACCTATATGTACACATCTGCAGCTCATGAGCTGAGTTGGAACTTCAACTTTTCAAAATGCAGGAGGATCCCTCTGCATATCTGTGCACTGAACAGACACATAATTTCCCCCTGAAAATATAGACAGTTAGTTGGTAAGTTATTGTCAAGTCGGTGGAGTGCAGTGCATATCATAGTGCAGTGGCTCTCATCCTTCCATTGGATTTGGATTGGACTTTGAAAATAATTAGAAACATAAAGTTGCTGCTTGACTCCACAGACTACGTACAGAGATAGACGATAGAGAGATTATGATATTCAGAATTTTAGAAACTTTTAACGTTTGTTGGGACGATGAGGTGGGTTGGAGAATACAAATTAGAATGGTTTACTGACGTAAATGAATAATTTACACATTTGTATTCGAATGGAGCATTGCCCCTGATTAAAAAGCTTTTTATTAAATTGACACTTGATCTGGACAGACTGACGGGGGGATGGATGGATTTGGGACGAGTGTGTATATGTAGTGAGTAGTTCATTGGAATGGCATGGCATGGCATGCAGTCTCATTCCAACTACCTTTACGAGCATAATTTATCAAGCTCATTACTCCTGTCGTACATTAATATAAATGGACATTTATGGTTTCCAGCAAGTCAGTAACAACAAGGCTGTTATTATTATTGTTATTGTCTTGACGCGTAGAGATTTCTCTCCATAGCACTCAACATATGGCCGTCATACCAGTCACTATATTACTACCCTGGCTCTTTCCCTTTATTTTTTAGCAGTATACGGCAATAAAGCAGCAACAAGTGGAAGTGGCTTTATTTCTAACACAAATCTAAATAGAGATGACATTTCCATATTGGACAATTGACACTTATTTCGCGGTAGACGTATAGGTATATAAGTAGGTACATGCATATAAAGGAATCTGCACACCTATATGAAGTAGTACGTATTGCCGGGATCTCATGTGAAGTGAGGTTTGGGTATTTTTGTCATTGTCATTGTTCTTTTTGCATGGAGGGAACAAAGGGGGTGAGACATATTTATGTGTCAAATTATTTTTATTTTGTTTAAATTGAATTAATTGACGGGGACGGCGGGATGGATAGGTAATTGAAAGGAAGTCATAGGGAACAAAGTGTGTCAGGAGAGAAAGAGTCATTTCTGCGCTATATACAATATAGACACTCTCCTATAGACACTGCACTGCACTGCACTGTAGACTCAACTATTAGAATTGGAATTGTAAATGAGGAGATATTGAGCGTCAGAGAGCTGGTTCGCCTGTAGTCTCTGTGCTCTCTGTTCTCTGTTTGTGGGTCATCGTACCCACTCTGCTCTGCTCCTTCCAATCCCCTGCTCTTCTGCTCTCTATCTTTACAAGTTTTACATCCGCTCACAAAGAATATAATAGTCATAACAATAATAATAATAATAATAATCATAATAATTCCCAACTCTTTCTCATCATTCTTCAAATGACCGCAGCACAGCGTCCACCACAATTACATTGATCGACTATCTGTCATACTCATTGTTATAATAATAATGTCATAATTACAGGCTCAACGTCCACTTAGAAAATACAACAGGGAAATAATGCCCACAAAATGTTGGTTAAAATGCAAATATATTTAGCCAATCATTCCTATATGAGCGAATATTCTGTATTTTTATGCACGATATATTTGTGTACCCCTCCGGGGCATGGATGTCTGGACAGTCAATCAAATGGGTGGATATTATGTGACTGTAATTAAAACGCTCATACATACGAGTAATTCCACTTGTTGTACGATTACGAGAGTTAACTAGGCACTATGTTTGAATGTACTAAACGGCAATGATTTAGATAATTACAGTTCAAGGTTTGGAGACGTAATTAGTGAGTACTTACTTATCTAGTTTGTTTATAAATTATTTGTAAAGAAAATAGAAATCGTTAACAATTTGTCCATTTGACAAATTGCCAGTAAAATCGACCAAAAAAGTAAACTAACGAGAAGACATTCTACAAATAAGATTCCAGGTTTGATACGAGCCGAATCCAGCATCTTTTTTTTTTTGAAGATGCGCATCTTTATTTTAAAGTCCATGCTATATATATATATACAACTGACAAGGCCATCAAGTATGTAGATGGTCCAGAATCCAGTCCAGTGACAGGAAGGAGACCCACACGTTTCCCAAACAAAAATATCGAGTTCACTCTTATTATCCAGCACTCTGGCAAATGACCAGAAAAGAAACTATAGGGAAGTAGTGAGCAATTTAGATTAATTACATCACAGGTCTCAAGCCACGCCACCATGGAGATAGAGTTGCAGAACCGGAATTAGGAGTTGTTTTCATTTCTAAATTCTTAGCACTACTCATTCGAAGAGTACGGAGCGTGGAAGGAAGGTAATTACGGTGGAAAAAAATCTGATCCGAGACTACAGGTTTGTTTGTTCTTTTTGGGGGTTTTTTAAACTTTGCTGCAGATATTTTGGAAGATGGACATGGTTCATGTTCACTGTATCTGGAGTCATACATATTGACAGAGATCTTACTTACAGGTCTATAAAAGGGAATTATTAGGGACAAGTTCAAGTGTGCACCTAACAGTGTGAGTGCTTTCTGTGTATGGATCCCATTTAATACCCACATTATCTAACTAGTAAGAGACTGAGTGGCTGGTTCGGAGGTTGTTGAGATTTTGTTTTTTTAGTTTTGTTTTTGTAACTCCATACTCGTGTAGTTGGGTTAGGCCGGTCATCCACGTCTAATCACAAGGACTTGAGTGAGGATGTTGATGAGGATTTTGATACGGATTACGGATACATGCTAAGATGGTTCCGATAGCATCCAGTCGTCACAATGACTTCTTCCCCTCGGAACTACACTGTATATATGTTTCCACTTTGTTTTCATTTCTTTTTGGTGAGCGTTTTTGGTTGGGCATGGCTGGGCTATGGCTCCTTGACTCTGAGTCTATGATGTGATCTTCAAGATGTGCCTTACGTACCTACGTTACGTCGTTCCTTTTTTCCCCCTGTGTACTCGTCAAGTGTTTTTATTATTATCCTTATTATTACTGCACTGCTGTCATGAATGTTTCATATTATTGTCCGCATCCGTATGCGGCCGAGGCTCGCCAAAGTTTCGTGATATTGTCCTCCAATTGACCACATACATACATGTCTCGCTTCCTATTATTTTTATGACAATTTTTGTGTACACACGTAAGTACATATGTACGTGTGCTGATGTAAAAATCTCAGTGGATGGAATGTGAGTACATCCTCCACGTCCGCCGATACAAATGTGCGAGCACATCATAGAATATCATTACGAGCATCATCAGCAGTGGGATATATTTTGGAGGCGAGCGCAAAAGTGTGTATATGTAGCAAACGGGGTAGAGAAACGATTTTCATTTCTTGTCAATCCAGAATAAAGATATAAAGATAGACCAGAATGATATTTTTCTCGTCATGTTGCTATGTCAAGCACGTCCAAGTCGTCCTCGCTCGTTCAAAACTCATTTTTTTTCTTCTGGTTCTGTTGCGGTGATTGAAACATGATGCTTATAATACCAAACTACCACCAAATGCCAAAAATGTGTATAAATGTACCCATACTACTTACCTGTCCTGCCTTTTATGTGATATCTTCACTCTGTAGGTAGGTATATATGTATGTACCTGTAAGTATAAATCTGAGGTACACTCCATCATGTGCCGCAACTAAGAAAGATTAAAAATAAAGTTGATCTTGGCATTGGGAGGTAGTAGTAAATTTTACTCTCTTCTACAGATTACAGATGTAAGGAACATTAATGTGTATCGAGGGAAAATAATGAGAAAGCACAAAGGCAAGTACCTTAGTCCGCTATATGTAAGTACCACAGTAGAGACGAGACAGTGGAGAATCTGTAGCTTAAATGGATTCCAATTCCAACTAAATTACAGATACAATGTCGTCTGCACAGATTGAAGGTAGCGTTAATGTGAGAAGAGGCGCAGGATATGATTGCCGGACGGACGGACGGACTAATTCCATTCCATTCCATCCATCGCATTCCAGTGCAACAGGTGTCAGCTGAGGAAATTGTAAAAAAAAATAATAATGTGATGTTACTAACTGAGACTTGAAAAAAGCAAAATTAGAATATTGTACTTTTACATTTTTTATAGCAATAATTATTATTATCTAACCTTGTTTTCTAGAGACAGTGTATAGAATAATATGAAAATTTTATAGTCAAGATACTGCACGGAAAAAAATCATATAATTCACAATAATTTATATGGTCACGCTATAGTGCTTAATTCTAAGTGCTTCAAGTTAGTTGAGTGGATAGGTACTTATTGTGTGTCGGTATATATGTATATATAGGGACCCATTTAACTGCATTAAAACCTATACTACTCGTAGGTCATCGTTGCGTTTGGAGCCCTATAGACCTAGACGTAGCCCACAATCTGCTTGATTCGTTCACGTATTAATAACTCTGCTTTGTGCATAATTAATGGTTATAATGACGCATTATAGGCTGGGCAGCGTCCATGCACTCATCCACTGTGTAGCAAATAGAGGCCTATGTGTAATTGCCTCCTCCGTTCGGCATTCTTGCAATCATGAAATTATTGCAGGAGGTGTCATACAGATTTAGGATTTGTGTATATAATTTCATCTTTTTTTAACATTTTTTGTAGTAATGATGATAATAATAATTATTATGATTATTTTAAAAATTGCACACATATACATTTTATAATTACTCCAGCCAAAGAGATACATAGATACCTGGAAGTAGAAACATAGTATAGGTCTAATTATTGTAATCCTAAAGTCATCATTCTATTGTTTCGTAGAATTTTTTCCATCCTCTTGCATTTTTTTGTTTTTTTTTCAATGAATCCAATTCAGCAACCAACCAACCATTGCTGGCCAGACAATCATGTACAATGTGCATAATAAAGCCTTATCCAGAAAAACAAAAGTGTAAACGTTGGCCTTGTAATTTTTAAGCTGAAGCACTGCGTCTTCTTTTGTGGACTTATATTTTACTACTGATAGCAATATGTGTAGGAAGGGGATACTTAGAGATGAAATGAGATGAGATGGATGAATGACGACAGTACACATATTGTAAAATACACGTAGACATGGAAATGTGATCAAGTCTTTTGAAGGGAATCTTTTTTTTGGTTTACATAGCTGGAATCTTCAGATATTTTTAGTACTGCATAGCTATTCCTGGGCATAGCTTTTGTGTTTAGTAGTATCTGTATTACCTGGCTGCATCAGTATATGGCGATAGAAATGCAAGTGTTATGACATTAAAGTACCCATAGATGCTTTGTTGTTTTTTTATTTGGATGGAGTATAGTGTGCATGTGTGTGTGTAAATGGAAGAAAAATGAGTTGATGTCAAAAGCCATTTAAGAATTTATAGTTTTGTTCTAGCCAGAATTATTATCTGCAGTCTGTCGGACTATTATTACCAGTACTTACATTGTTCTCGTTTGTTTTCGTCCTCTGCTTTGTTCGATGGAGATGATAATGTCTGGGCTATTACTATTACCTTACAATCACTTATTAAAATATTATAATCTCATGCCAGTATCTCGCTTTGGCCTCAGTGAGTTCTCGAGACGGACTACTACTACTACTACTACTTGGTTAAATGGCCCATGCATTTATGTAGTTGGGAACAGGGTGTTAAGTGAGCAGCTGGCCGCATAACTCTGAACCTACAGATCCGATGTACACTTTAAATATGTATATCTGTGTCTATTGCATTCAACGCGCCTGCTTATTTGAGTGACCATCCTTGTTATTAGATTCCTAACGAAAGGGTGATGATCTCACTCTACTACTACGGCTACTACCGAAACACACAAGAGAGCACTTTGCCTTTTTCCAAAGTCCTAACTGAATAGGTTTTATTAAATGGGAGCAGCAGCAACAACGTGGTGCTAATAGAGAAGTCGTGTTCTCAATCCATACTCAATTATTGCGCATGAAATTTTTTTTTAACTTTCCTATCAATAAGTTGACTTTTGATTTTCGTCTTACTTTGGAAGGTAGAGCATCACAGTTGAGTCAGCTGTTACTTACTACTGTGTTTTGGAAATTTATTTCTAATTTGCTCACTGAACTAGAACGTAATTATAATACCTAAATTTAAGGTTTTCACTATAAAAAAGTAGATTACCGTATACACCTTCAACTCCGTGGACATACTGAAACACTTAAACACGATTTTCCAACCGAAATTTCCCAAGCATTTTACTATATTAGTTGATTTACATTTTGAGACTTTGAGGCCGTAGCAAAGAGGGATTATTATTGACTCAGTCAAGCGTGGTTGGCTGGACGAAGCGCGTGTGTACAGATATGTTCTTACTGTATGACAGATAGAAAATAGAAAGGAGCTTTTACAGATGCGTTCGAGACTTGGAGAGAATGGAATTATTATTTATTATTGCAATTAGAAGATGTTATTGTTAGCTGTTAGAGTGCAAGTGTGTAATTTCCAACACTGTCCATTTCTCTCTTGCATACTAAGCATTCCTCATGAGACCCACTGTTTGCATCTCCCTGAAAAAAGAGCTAATGAGAAGCGCTCCTTCATGCTTAAGAGAATGCATGGCAAACAATTCCAAGTGAATAGATACTCTGCCTCACACCATGTGTCGTCACAAGAATAGCTAAGCAAGGCAAAGCCAGGGCCAGGAGTTGTGCTCGTTGAAATGCAAACCAGCGTAATAATAATAATAATAATAATAATGAGAGAGTACTACAAGGGAAATCTTCACTGACTTGTGCTGGACTGGAACACGACCCGTGGATTTCCTACGTTCGTCGCCTTCCCTTTCGCTACTTGACCGAGCGAAGAAACACATTATTTTAGACATTGTAGAAGCAGTCTTGAAGGGATGCATCATGTAGTGAAATTAAGAGTCTGTATGGTTAATCCAAAAAATATCCTGAAACCTGTGTGGAGGGATGAGATTTGAGCCTGAAGATCGTTTCGACTGAGAAGAAAAATATAAAGAAGTGGATAAGAGAGAAACTTTTTGTTTTTGACACCTGAGCCATTATATATGAGTATGCGGCTGGCACTTGACACTGTAGCACCTTCCTTCCCTCAGGTTTATTATTCTCAAGTTGACCTCTTGAAATAATTTCATGTTACCCTTTGCCTCCATCAAAGTAAGATTTAATTTACATCTTGGAATCTGTCATTGCTCATTCCGCTCATCCCCCACAGTTTGCTAAACGAGTCTCTACTCCACAGTAATTCTCAAGCTGGCCTGAGCACTTCATGGAGAGATTCCCTAAAAACACTAAATCTTCTTAAACGACCAGCTCATCCTGATGTCTATATACGATTAAGGAAAAGGAATGCAATTATTTTCAATTTTTAAGTTTCACTTTGAAATTAAGGACAGTATCAGTAGGATATCTTTCATCGCTTGACTACGTGCAGGTATCTACATTTCTGCCTACACATATGCGATGGTGGGCTTGAGCTGGGGAGAGCGACAATGGCTTGCCTCAGCCTATTTTAAATTTAGAATTGCCCTTAATGTTGTTACGTTAGGCTGTGTCACTGATAGGTGCAGACGTATGTATCTCCTTGCGATTAGTATATAGTAAATAGTAGTAGTAGTAGTGCGTCATTCAAATTTTTGTGGGACACTTGAGCAGTGAGAACGCCTTTGAGCCTAATCAGAGTCAAATGGGTGCATGCATAGGTGGACTGCAATATAAAAATATTGTGCGGGCCTCTCCTACCTCTACACTGCCATCATCAAATAGATCTGTGTATTTAGCTATTTAGGTGTATGAGGTTATATGTATAGCTGTATAGTTATAGCGAGAAAATAAATTAGCTTTGACACCTTTTAGCTTTGAATGTGAAATGAAATTTGAAATGGAATTTTGTTTTTCCCGTCCCATGGTCCTCTGGGCCATGTGTGTGTGTTAAAGCATGAAGAGGAGGCAGACAATAAATTCAAGATTCGAGCTCAGTCAAGTGAACAAATTAATCAAGTGGTCAAAACAAAAGAACCACTAGACTGTCTAGTTGAGCTCACGATGAAAGCGAATTAATTTGCCACATTAGAACGTTTTCCCGTATTCAGTCCCCTCTCTCAAAATTTTCTCTGTCTCTTTAATGGAAGTAGCTACCTATACTCCTTAATGACTCTCCGTATCAAAAGCTTCGCCAATACCCCTACCTAGGTGAAGTGATCAAGTGAAGTGAAGTAGCATCTATGGACTTGATTGGTCTCTCTGCTCCTATAATTCATATGGTCAACGAGAGAACGTTGTAATATTGATTGCTATGGAGTGACAGGAGGGAATGAATTGCTTCCATTCATGCATGCTTTGCTGGTCTCTGGATGGCAGATATACACTTTGATTGCATTCAGATAACTCTCTACTAATATTGTATACCTATCTGTGCAGTGTATTTATTATATAGCCATTGCTGGGGCTTGTGTCTTTGATTTTGCTATGCAGAGTGGCCCAGTTTCAACACTTTTCAATATCATTCTCCCAGTCGCAGTCCCTAATTCACTCAATTTAATGACTTGCATCACAACAATTCCGCCGACAGGACACTACATAGTGTCATTGTACATAATTACTATGCAGATATATCAGTATCCATGATGCCCTCACAGTCCCCACATTAGATAGCCCCTGAGATTGTGTGTTGATGTGCAAGTCGTTTTTTTTCGTCTCTTTTTCTCGAATACAACGAAATCACATTTTTATGTTTTGTTTGCGCTTGGGACTAGTGAGTGACTTGATCTTTAATAAGTACTTTGGTAAGGATATACGAGCAATTACAGAGAGCAATGGGCATGCATGGCAGTAGATGGGCAGACATACACTGGCACATAGTTGAAAGAAGTACTTAATCGGACTTGTATGGATTATGAATTGTATACACACAGATTTTCGTGTGTGTGTGTATAGTTATGGTGCTCCTTGCACTGCCGCCCACTTATACTTGCTGTACACATTGAAGCACTTTAATCAGCCGAGTACAATACAATACGGACGTTAGCAAATTGAAAATTATTGTAAGGAGGATTTCAAATGTAAGAGATAAGCGAATTAATAAGCATTACCTTCCTTGCTTGCTTGCCTGCTCGCTTTAAAGCTCTTCACAAGCTACAGCTGGCCATGCAACTCTAACTTCTGAGTGAAGTGGAAACAAGTATGTGGAGAGTTCATATAATATGTAGTTTTTTGAGTTTGCTATACGATTGAGAAAATCATGTTTCTCCTCTCCATTCTTTTTACTACTCGACCATCAGTGAGTGTCCAACTACTTACTTGTCTCTACATAGGAATTGCAATCGGCATTCAATCCGTAGAGATTAAAGAGAGAGACAGAGAGAGAGAGAGAGAGAGAGGGAGAGTTGAGTCAAAGAGGTGAAACCAATTGGAATTCGTAGCATCGCATCCCTCGCTAAGTTTCAAGTTAATCAATGTGGAGTCAAGTAGACAGTTTACAGATGATAGAGAACAAGCCATACGGCCAATATGATTTCTATTATTTTGTTTCTATTAGGTGAATGTGTGAATTGCTGTATGGTTGAGTCAATGTGATTGAGAGAGAGAGAGATTTCATATTGGTCTGTCTTTCCATCTGATTGAATAGGAATGTATTAATGTCTCTCACTTTTGCTTTTGCTAAAATAATAGGTTAGCATCTAATCCAATGGCATCAAGAGTGCCGACACAAGGTCTAGCGCTATCTTAAATCATAGCCACACTATTAACTGACTGTGTGTATGCATGCAAACCAACTCAGAATTTTCTTCCCTCTCACAATCAGTATCGTTTGTAGCGTAACGTTAAGTATGCACGGGCAGTATTGCATACAGTACTGTGAATTGAATGTAACACACTATTTCTGAAGAGATTTGATGATTTAGATGATAATGATAATAATAACCATGTGAATTTTAGTGGGTTTGTAAGCCAGAAAGCAAAAGTGGAGATATATAGTGCATACATTGTGGTGGAGAAGGGATTTCGGATTTGCTGTGTGAATATACCTAATATCTAATTACTATCTAAGAAGCATGCTGTATGCACCTAGTATAGCTTTTGTCGGCTGATTCTATCAATACGCGCCCAGTCTCACAGCCTAACCTCTACCTAGTAATCTGTTTATATAATGTATGCCATTGCACAGATTCAAAATATAAATATTTACTGACGTTGACACCAAATATATTCGTAGCTCAAAAGGACAAAGTAAAAATGACATTTTCGAATCCAATGAGTTGTACTGCTAATCTGTCTCTATTACTCGTACACAGTATGACCATTAGCTGAATGAATTATTTTCATGTTCACATTCTCGTCATTAATTCAAAGGTCAATTCTGTGAGTTCTCGTATGTGTATGTTCATCTGTACTGCGTCGGTAATAGGGATGTAGTAATGTATTACTTACAGATTACGACGGTGATGATGTGCATTATCTACATAAGTGCCTACATTTAATGGTAATGATGATGTGCAGTTGAACATTGGATTTAAGAGAATCACAAAGATTTTCAATTTTCACATGACGTCGAGTCCCATAATAGATGTGAGGGAGACTGGGACCAGGCGGCATGTCTGGTTCAATCGTGTGAAGGTAACATGGAATCAAAATACAGTCTGTCGATTCAGCAGTCATATGCATACAAAATAGTTTAGATTTTTTTTTATTTATTTTTTTTAAAATCCAAATAGCAGCAATTGTTAGCAGAAATAGCAGCAATTGTTAGCAGAGTCAGCATTCGGGTATATCTGTGCCCTTTGAAATGTGTTTGAGTGTAAAAATGAACCGTGTGAATTTATTTGTTGTACATGTGTCGTCTCTATTTCTTGTTTTGTATGACACGAACTAAAGCTACACGTAAGGATTATAACCGCTTGGTCGTGACCGTGTCTTGGTAATTCGAAAATAGCTTCGAGGCTAATAGAGGCATATTTATTTTAATTTGGTAAAAATGAATGGTTTGTTGAAAGAGTAGAGTGGAGTGAAACAAGGTGGATGTACATAGCTATATGTACCTATTTGTATGGACTTGCATCTCTATTGTTTGGATCCATGAAACAAATGAAGATATAGGATGAAACGTGTTTTTCATGGGAAGTCATGTAAGGAAACTAATCGTCTTCGGTATTTGAGTTGGAGTATCTGTAGAGTAAAGCACATTGTACATCCTAGACAGAATCCATACTCTCCTAAAATCAGAGACTTTGACGGAAAATTGAATTGCAAATAAAGCTAAGGTTTGGACTTTTTGTGGGATTAGTTATTTTGTACGCTTATGAAAAATTCAAATTTTTTTTTAAAAATGTACTGAACATTAGGGGTTTTTCCCTGAAGAGCTTCATCGTCGGTTTTCAAGTTCAACTCATTAGCATTAGATTGCAGAAAGGACAAGTTAGGAACCATTTATGGTGAATGGTGGTGAAGCCAATTCCGTACACAGAACCATCAAATACGAAGATAGATGTGCTCTTTTTTCCTCCATAATCCTTGTTTTCTTGGCTGATGTCATACTTTAGTTTGGCTGTGCTATTTTTTGTTTTTGTTTTTTTATTTTGGGCGACCAATCATAGGTAGACAAACATACTCGTACATACAGTACACTCTAAGCATATGGCAGTTTGGCATTCCCATTTCCCATTAGATAAATTTCATACCCATTATGTAATTGGCATGGAATGGAACGGCTCGCTATGGATTCGTATTTCTTGTGTTCAATACAAACTGCATTGATACCTGAACTCAAAAATGCTCACGACGTCCTTGTTATTTGTGTGTTTTAGCAGATGAGGATTGGAACCCCAGTCAGTTGGTAGCGACCGAGAATTCACAGTTCTTGGTTCGTCCTACCTGGCCATCAAATAGTCCACCACCGCGCTCATCCTCTTCTCCTATTCCTCCACCATTACCCAAGAGACCCGAACTACGTCAGAGATCCGCAGACATGTCCTCTGCCCCTCCACCTCCGGTTTTCTCCCGAGAGAGATTCGAGGGTGTACGACAGAAATGGGAAAAAGTGGATCATCAGTACGTGCGGCAACGCTCTCATGACAGCTTGGACGAAGGTTATCGGTCAAGGGAAGCCGCCGAAGCAGATTACAGGTGAGTCTTTCAAAAGTTGATCGTTGCTAAAAGCGTAAGATTGATGATAATAATAATAGGATCGACGAGGCAAGGTACACACAAAAATGGCCGCATTATGCCTTCATTAAAATTAATGGGTGATTTTTTTTTGCCATTGCTCTCCTTTCCAGGCGACAACTGTCACGAGAGAGTTTACTAAGGTCACTAAGTCGCTCAAAGACGGGCTCGCGGGATAGCTTAGACCGTTGGGTAGAGAACGGCGTGCGATCCCGTAGCATGTGGAGGAAATTGGATGAAGATGTGGAGAGTAGTCCTAATGGTCCGGGTAAAGCAGCCAGCAGTCGTGCCAATCATCTTCATGCGTCTCAGCCCCCTCCCCAGCCCATGTACACGACTCCCTCCTCCGCGGATCGGATGAAGTCGGGGAAGAAGCTGAGCTCACAGGAGAGTCATCACATGAGTCGAGAACGGGACATTAAGCCAATTAAAAATGTTCATCCTCCGAACAACAGTGGTAGCATTAGTAATAGTCGAGTGGTGGAGTCGAAGCCGCGACCCAAGGAGGGCGTCGCGAAGGGCTACCGGGAGCTGGATGATATGGAGAGGTTCCCAGGTCTGGATAAAGACACGGCTCGTGTGACTCTGCATAGCAGTAATCTCAACTTGAGTCAACATATCTATTCGGAACCTTCCTTTGAAATCTCCACGCCACATCATCCCCCCGTTCCTCAGTCCAAGTCCAAGAGATTCTCATTTGCTTTCTGGAAGTAAAAGCCACGCTTATCAGTATGTAGAGAGAGAGAATGTGTGTGTGCGTCTGTAAACTATTTTCAAGAGACAAAAATATCAACGCAGACATTTCCCCTTTCAACCCGTACAAAATTTGCGTTCTTTTTTCTGCAGAAAAAACATGCCTAACTATGCATAAAAATTGTGGCTAAAATTG
>JAQFZC010000790.1:0-40469 GCA_034695205.1 Dicyrtoma fusca | reverse complement strand
CCCAGATGCCTTTCTTAGCATTCACACACGATCTCTCTCTCTCTCTCTCTCTTTCTCTCACACGCAGTTCTGAGTTCTCGTTGGGTCCTAGTTGTAAGAAACCCTTTTGAATCCGACTGATCCCCTCTCATGTCTCAAAATAAGGCCACAAAATATATCTGTAACCAAAGGAGCTCGAGAGGAAGACGGGATGAAAGGGAAAACTCGTGTAAATTAAGTTTATACAAATGTAGTACACGTCTCGGGTCTTCACAGGGAAAATTCCGATTTCAATTCCAATTCAACTTCCATTTCCAAAGTATATGTAATACATATAGTTATGACATGTGTGTCGCCTCAAATCTGCGAATACAAGGAAAATCCGTTGGTTTCTTTCCATTGACTAGCAGCAGCAGTAAACCATCCACACACGAAATAATATGTACATACGAGCTACTGATACATGGTAGTTGTAAACCGTTGCCAAAATCAAACGTGAATTTCTTTGTATTTCTTTAACTTTTTTGGTGGATTTTTTTTTCACTTTTTTTCCTTCTCTTCTTGGTCGCTACAATAATCTAAATTAGATACTTTTGGTCTTGACTTGGCTGTGTGTGTGTGTGTTGGACGGAAGTGGGGAGGTATGTAGTGTGGAAGGAATGTGATTGTTGAATAGGACGAGGAAAGAATTTAAAGCATTAAAGTTGGGAAATGCCCCTAAAACATAATGGGCTATTTTTTGTGTTATAGGATCATTGTGAGTAATTTAGTGCAGTACAAAGTGTAAAACGGTAAGAGGGGCATTTACCACGGCTCACAGTAAATGGCTACACGAATAGCTCAACTCCCTTCCCACCAACTCCTTCCTTTCCTTCCCAAGGCGAACGGAGGAACTCCGGTGTATTGGAATTGGGAAGGAAGCTACACTTGTGATCTGTATATAGGTATGTGGGTATGGAAGAAAGATGCACGAGTGTTGGGGCCTCCCATTTATTACGTTAGATAGATATTGCGGCGGAGGGGGGGGGGGCGTGCTTTTTGGCCCCAGTCGGAACTGGGATGACATGGAAAGAGTTTTACAAAATTGTGTATTCTACAAATTAACGTTGTAAAAATAATGCTTTAAAAAAGGTCAAAACTTGAAATCATCGTTTTCAAAAACATTCAAAACTTGTAACTTTCTTTTTTAAAAAGGCGTAAAACATGAATTTCGCACTTTCCAAAAGGTCAAAACTTCAAATAAGCGTCTTCAAAAATGTCAAAACTACAAATTAGGGTTTTCAAAAGAGTGTAGAACTACTAATTAGCGTTTTCAAAAAAGTCCAAACTTCAAATAAGCTTTTTCAAAAAAGCCAAAACTACAAATAGGCGTTTTCAAAAAAGTGTAAAACTACGAATAAGGGTTTTAAAAACGGTCAAAACTAGAAATCAACATTTTCAAAAAGTAGAAAAACTGGATATATTACCGTTTCGAAAACGTACGTTTCGAATTATCTGAAACTACAATTTTATGCTTCAAACTTTCAAGTCTTCACTTTTATAAAGCACTCAAAGTACTTTGCACGCTCCCAAAGTGTAGCAATCTCATTTTTTGCGCTTTTCCAAATTGTAGAAGTGCACAAACCTATTTACCTATTTATGCATATGCAGGCTAACGAAAAATAAATGGAAAAATGCAGTAGAAACTTCTATCAAACCACCTTTCTTAACAGACATGTTCCCCAAATTCCCAACTGCCTTTACACAATTCTTATCGACGTAATAAGTGATAGACCCCCTGTTGTTAGTGTGGAAACAATAGCATCTTCATCTACAAAGGAGCAGCAGCTTGTGGCCGGGACTTTTAGGGCAGAAATCCGAGTACAACTTTCCCTTTGCTTCCCGTGCCTTCCTCTGCGCAGTTTGGTCTCTGTGTGTGTCTACCAATGAAAAGCAATGGTTATTGTTATTATCAACTTTAAATTCACAAACTTTTTCACTCACACAAGGTACAAACCTCCACCTGCAACCAACCTCAACCACTGCTTTCTGATCTCATATATGTCCAATGGATTTTCATACTACACACACACACTCACAAATACATCCACTGGGCTCCATCTGCTCCAATCTAGAATCGCATTCCTAATCGTAAAATGCACCCACATTTCTTTTGTGTGGGAGTTCCCACGATTGTTTCCTAACACGTCTAATTTGCAATGAATTATTTAATTTATTGACCATCAAATTATGTCAAAAATGTGAGACTGCCATCTTTGATTTCATTTCTGGTGGCTCTGGTTTTTCTGGCTGAGGCAATCTGGGTCAAGAGATTTCTATTTATTTTCTTCCACTTCCCCCGTCCTCGTCTTCTTTCTCAATGGTCAATATTCGGGATTTGAGAAGAAATGAATTTGAATTCTTCACCCAGCACACAGATGAAAGGCATTCCTAACCTTTGAAGTACTCAGATGTGTATGTATGCATGAATGTGGGTACAGGGGCGATATATGTAGGCTTTATTTTCTATCTGTAATAAATGATGCGAGCTTTCCCATGGCCATGGATACTACAATAAAATTGCGCAGAGTGACTGTAATACCTTTAAAGGATGGAATTCAAAAATCCGAATTTCCTCGAATTAGACGGGTATTTTTAGCATTTCGTTTTTATAAAATTGCGCAGCATTATTGTAGACACTTACCTACTTGAAAAGCTAAGGCGTAGGTAATAGTGTTTGAAGGAAACTGGGTACTTTTTTATTGGGACTCTCTGCACGCGTAGATTTACTTATAGAAATGTGAACGATGGAGAACGTGCCGAGATCTATACTCCAAGGGTGAGAGTGAAGAAGCAAAATGACTCATTTTTAGAAACATTCTTATAAGTACACTGTTCTATGACATGCTATTATTTTTATAGTGTACATTTTATAATTGGTAAATGGACTATTTACTTACTTTTGAAAAGATACTGATTGTCAGATTTAGACGCTTTTAAAAGAGTGCAAATTGTCATATTTACACGCTTTTAAAAAAGTGCAAATTATCACATTTACATGCTTTTGAAAAAGTGCAAATTGTCACATTTACATGCTTTTGAAAAAGTGCAAATTGTCATGTTTACACGCTTTTAAAAAAGTGCAAATTGTCTAGTTAAATGCTTTTAAAAAAGTGCAAATTGTCATTTTTACATGCTTTTAAAAAAGTGCAAATAGTCATTTTTACATGCTTTTGAAAAAGTGCAAATTGTCACATTTACATGCTTTTGAAAAAGTGCAAATTGTCACATTTACACTTTTTTAAAAGTTGCCAAATGAATAACTTACACGGTTTTGAAAAGATGTGAATTGTTCCATTTAAATGCTTTTAAAATATGCCAAATATTCTATGTATTTGCATGTTTTTAAAAAGATGCAAAATGCCTTAACTGCACGATTTTCAAGAACTGTAAATGGGATAATTTATGTATGCAGTCTTGAAAGGTGTAAAACGTGGTTACACATTTGTTGTCGACAATTATTACAAATTAAGAGAAACGTGTGCAGCCGTCATTTTGCTCCCTCATTCCATCCCCACTCCACGTCTGGTGACAAAAAGTTGCCCTTGCTTTGAAAAGTTTTGCGAGTGAGTTTGTGAATAATTTATCTAATTTAATAAAATGCTCCCTTTGTTGGCAACACATTACTTCTGTTAAAATGAAGACATTCGATAAATCCACGCCCAGTACAAGAACCAGAACAAGGAGAACCCCCACAGAGACCATGCACTACTACACCATTGTACTCCACAGTAATAATTGTACTATTTTAGGGCCATGCATAAATTACGTCATTCTCAATTCGTTAGCATTGCATTGGTCTAAGTTGACGTTTGCAATTTTAAGACTGTCATGAAATTAGGGTATGAATTACTTTTAGCACAAAGGGTCGCTAAAGTCTGTCTTTTTTCTGAGAAATAATTTATGAACAGCCCCTTTTGTTGATGAAGCAACGCATAAGCTAACTTTCCAATTAAAACTAATAGTTAAGAGGAGGGCGCAAAGGAGACTTTAGTAAATTATTCTCAAAAAGGCAATTTAAATTCGAATTGCAAATTGAGGCCCTGCAAACATTTTCTCACAATGAATAAATTGAAACTATTTATACATGCGTGTACATCCTACGCGAAATTTAAATTTAAAAAATTCCACTCCGTAATACAAAATGTTGACAAAAATCTGTGAGGCAAGTTGGCATGGTCGTTGGTCCGCCATAAAAATGTCAAGTGTAATTATCTGACGATAGGGATAACAACCTCATCGTGTTGCGTAGATAATCTCCATTACATGTCAACAGTGCAGTGCAGTGCAGTGGCGTGTCTAAAAATATTTTGACCATTTTTTCAAAGAACACATTTTTACAAAAGTACATACCTACAACATAGGCACTTTCAACTTTTGAGCAAATTCCAAGAATTTGTTCATGTGAAAGCAAGGCATATTTTAGTTTAATAATAAAAATACCGTGTTTTGAAAAAGTACCTACCTACATTTTTAAAGCAATCTAAAGTTTAAAAAAGCTCAATTTGTGGAAAAAACACTTTCAAAAAGCTCAGCTTTTACAAATTCATGTTTGAAATTGTTAATTTTATACAATCACTCGTTTTCAAAAAGTGTGTTTTCAAAACTTTGTACAATTTTGAAAGATCAATTTTACAAACTCCACTGTTAAAAAACAGTTTTTTGGGAAAGTTGTCAAATTTAAAAGCTCGTTCTAGCCAAAAATTCGTTTTAAAAAACTATTTTTTTTAAATAATCTCCCATTCCATGGGCTCACAGGGAAGCGTATTTCAAACCTAATAATCTCCCATTCAAAAAAACTTTGTGAGTATCTATCGAAATTTGCGAACGGAATTGTTTTAAAAGTGTGTTTTTAAGGCAGATTCTGAAAACGTGTCTGCCTTAGAGGTATTTTCAATTTTGAAAAGCAATTTCGTCTTTGAAATCAAATTTCGTTGGTGTGAATCATCCACCGTGCCAATCGCAACCAAATCATTCCCATATCTTTTTGTTTCATTAGCAATAATAAATTGCAAAAGGAAAGAAGCTGTACAAATGGAAGCAAAACGAGTGAATATTTGATATTTATGTAAAAAATGGATAAAGGGACACGTGGAGCGTGGACTGTGCGTGGGCTGTGAGGGTGCTTTGTAGTAATTATGGCGCTAGCAATTAAGGTTGGGAAGAGACAGTGTGATTTCTGCATGAATTCAAAGGGAATGAATTGGAAAGAAATATGTGATGTGTCTGGATAGCTGGGCTGGTGGCGTTTGGACGTAATAAGTCTGCGGTGGAGAGGCTGTTGGTGGAGAGCTGGATTTATTATGGGAGTGCGAGAGAGCCACGTAGAAGGAAATTAAATTTGAAGCGCAGAAATCTTGAGATTGGACAAGATTTAGAGAAAGGAAGCTTCTTTCGTCTCAAGAATTTCAACTCGAGAACAAAAGGGAGACGTGAATGGAGTACAAAAATAATTAGCAATCCGCCTTCCTCAGCCTGCACGGCTACGTCCGTCCACTTTAACTCCCCATCATCACCCGACACGCTCGCCTTTCTCCGAGCCTTTCACGACGAGATCACCAAGCACTCCAAGGAGAGCGGTGGTGTGTGGGTCAGAAGAGGCAAAACGACGTTTTTTCAAGTCTTATGACTGCAGTAGCACAGCTCAGCTTTAGCCTTATCGATATAGTAATAGGTATATGTTTTTTTTTAAATTTTTTGAAAATGTTGATTCCTAGTTTTGACCGTCCTGAAAGTGTCAAAATGTAGTTCTGAGTATTTTTGAAAATAGTTGTTACTAGTTTTGACGGTTTTTAAAAATGCTATTTTCCAGTTTTGATCCTTTTAAAAATGGTATTTTCTTATTTGACCTTTTTAAAAACGCTAATTTCTAGTTTTGACGATCTTGAAAGTGTCAATTTGTAGTTTTGACCTTTTTGAAAGTGTCAATTTCTAGTTTTGACCATTTTGAAAAAGCTAATTTCTAGTTTTGACCTTTTTGAAAATGTTTATTTTGGGTTTTGACCTTTTGAAAAATACTAATTTCTTGTTTTGACATTTTTGAAAACTTTATGTAATTGTTTTCCATCTGTTGTAAAACAGCCCAAGATAGGGTTTCCACCTTTTTAAAAAGATGAAATTACTAGAATTTGCATCTTTTTTGAAATGTGTAAATAGAACATTTACAGCCTTTCAATAATATAGATATTAGAATTTTTATTGAAAACTTGTAAGTACAATAGTAGAACATTTTGCCCGTCTTCTTTCATTAAACCTTCTACCTTGAATTCCCAGCCTTGAGTCACTGTGTACCTTCAACTACTGGTTAAAAATACATTTTCAGATAGGCTACTTTGCTCCTTAAGCCCCACAGCATCTCCCTATTGTTAGCACTATACCTTTTGTACGACTATATTTATTCGGATCGTAATTCTATCGCTTGAGCCCATTGTTCCACCTTCCGTCAAACTCACTCTGACGTCCGACCGCTCCTCCGAATAAGTAGATGTGACGGGAGATCTAAGTTTGGGACACGAGACACCAAATAGCATTGTCTTCACCCGCCTCATCTTCTTCACGTGTCTTCTCTTCCGCTCTCGTATTAACTTGCACATACGTTCAACTATAGAATGACGTATTTCTATTCAGTCAGATCTATCAGATCTCAAAATACATTTTAAAACGTGCTACAGACGAACATTGGTGCGATTTCCTTACAAAAGTTCAAATTAAATTCTAGTCTTTGACTAAAGGAAAGCACTGCCAGTGAGCAGTGTGTTCAAAAACAGAATACAATTCTTACTGGGTGAGTAAGAAGAAGAAAGAGACAGAAACAGAAAGTAAAAGGGAGAAGAAAAAAAGAGTTGGGTTGAAATTAAAACTGTGTCGGAGCTCTGTGATCAAGATTAAGATATGATCTCATGAAATGAAAAGTTACGGGAGTGAAAAGTGAAATAAAATGAGCGAGCGCGGGGCGACGGAGGAAGGCTCACCGGAGTGTACGCACTCCTTCAATTCATTAATCATAATTTATACTAAGAGATTTATCTCCTTCATTCAGACGCAACGCCTTCAAGGGGCCCTGGGTGATGCGTCTCAGCTCTACAGGCAGGGAAAACCTGTTTAGTACGAAGGTATAGAGGTACCTGGGTGTATTTAGTACAAATAGAAATCGTCGGTGGAAAGGCAATGTGTCACAAGTTTACCTGTATTCACGTCAGTACTTTTGTCCGGCGTCCACGTCCATCCATTTTCTCAAGTTCAGAGCAGTGACGTATTGCAATGTTTTTGAATAGGCGCTAGTATGTGTCCCATGCTTTTGAAAAGCTGCAAATAGTCCTAATTGCATGCTTTTGAAAAGGTATAAAATGTTATATTTAGATTTAAGTTTTCAAAAAAGTACAAAATTTGCTAATCACATGCTTTTTAAAAATAGGAATAAATGCTATTTACATGTTTTTGAAAATGTGCAAAAAGCTTCATTTGCATTTTTTCGAAAATGTGCAAAATGTTCCATTTACTTGTTTTTGCAAAGGTGCAAAACGTTCCATTTACTTGTTTTTGAAAATGTACAAAATGTTCTATTTGCATGTTTTTGAAAAGATGCAAAATATTCCATTCGCATGTTTTTGAAAAGGTGCAAAACGTTCCATTTACTTGTTTTTGAAAATGTACAAAATGTTCTATTTGCATGTTTTTGAAAAGATGCAAAATATTCCATTCGCATGTTTTTGAAAAGGTGCAAAATGTTCCATTTACTTGTTTTTGAAAAAACGGAAAATGAGCTATTTCCGTACTTGAAAAGTATTCAACACAATGTTTTACTGACACACTTTTGAAAAGTTACAAAATATCCGATTTTTGTATCTTTTAAAGTTGCAAAATGCGCTATCTACATGTTTTTTAAAACGCGAAATATTCTTTTGCACCATTTTTAAAAGCTGCAAAATTCTATACAATTTCGTTTAGAATTTCTTTCATTTTCAATGGTCGTTTCCCACCGTTCATTTCCGAGTACAAACAATGCGCAATGGAGCATAAGTTCATGTGTTTTGGCCTAGTTTTTGAAGAATAATACTATGGATGGACTTTGGCCACATTGCTGCTCCCAAAAAGTGTATTCTTCATTTGCACCGACGATATGCTCGTCTCTCCACCTCCTACCTGTCCTCGTCATGTGTGCCTGAGACTGAGAGAGCAGAGACAGAATATGATATTCTTTTGATAACATTAGTTTGAGTTGGACACCTCGTGGAACACCTCCGTCTCGTTCCGTTGTTATTGTGCGTGGAAGTTCCTTTGTCGCTCAGCGGAATGTCACATGATTACGTAAATGCTTCTCTGCTCAGATAAATCATCCTTGATTTAAGCTTTGATTCCTCTGGGAACATCCATCTCTGCTCTCTCTCTCTCTCTCTCACAGAAAGAATTCTTCAGTCCAAACTACCTGTATTGTGCTGGGCTGGCCTGCAGCGGTTTCTCCGTAAAGTCTCGTCACTGCTCTAATCATGTATTTATAACCCAATGAGCAGGCCCTTCCATTGTCATTGCCAAGGCATACGTCTTTTATCCCCGTTTTTACGATTTCTGGGTGCAGATCGTTACGGAAGAAGCAAAAAAGGGATCCAAAGTTATAAAAGCCAAAAAAGTGCTTTATCTTCAATATTCTTTTATACTGCTGTTAAAAGAATTCCTCTCAAAGCGTTTTTCAAAGCAGCCCACTTGCGCGTTTAAAAAGAGGGAAAACGTCCTTTTTGTATGTTTTTGGGTAATGCGCAACATTTCCTATTTACCTGTATTGAAAAAGATGCAAAATGCGCTATTTAGATGTTTTCAAAAGATGAAAATTGTCCTATACGCAAGCTTGTAAAAAAGTGTTAAATATCTAATTGCATATTTTTGAAAAGGTTCAGAATTTACATGTGCAGAAGTTTCTGAAAGGATATGAAAGGCTCCATTTACTTTTTTTAAAGGTGCAAAAACTCATATTAACAATTTTTGGAAATAATGTAAATTGCAAAAGTTTTGAATGTTCTACACTGTGCACTCTAAAAGCCACCATTTTTGAAACTAGCGATAGACCATCTTGCTCTGTGTGGTAAAATTTTTAAAAAATGCCATTTTGCTCCTTCATTGTAGGATCAGCTGACAAAACGGACACTACTATTAGTACACGATGCGGACTCGAAAGCATTATGAGTTTTTCTATTTTTCTATTTTGGTATTTAGTACTACTTAGTCTACTGTACGCCCATTGGCAACCGTATCCGCCAACGGATATCCTACGGGTCCGCTTCTACCTTTAGTCGAGTAAATCCTTCATAACTATACTCGTGATGACCACTGGATTACGATTATCCGCACTGAATGAAGCAGTGATTGTAGAATACGGTACTATAGATATAAATATAATAAAGAGTTCCTACGAATAAATGTAGAGACTCAAAGCCTTCAAAATTCCAATACAGATCAAAGCGTGTGATAATCATTATTGTCACAGAACAATACAGGATTCATAAATGAATAAAATCCCAGCGCTGCACAATACGACAATTTCCACGATCACACAACACACTGCATAGCACGTCGCTACTGCAACTGCAAAATCTTCGAAGTTTAGCTTAACTTCAAAACGGTTAAAGTCCATCCATACCTCTCGCATGCATAAAGCAATGTGGATGGAAATTACTTTCTAAAAGGGGGTTAAAATCGTGTTTTGAACTTTCAAATAGGGAAAGATCGTGTTTTACGCTTTCACAAAAAGGTTAACATCGTGTTTTGCATTTTCAAAAAAGGTTAAAATCTTGTTTTTCTCTCTCAAAATGGATGAAAAATCCGGTTTTGCTCTTTAAAAAAATAGTTAAAACTCTGTTTTGATCTTTCAAAAAGGTGAATATCGGGTTTTGCTTTTTAAAAAAGGAGTTAAAATTGTGTTTTAACCTTTCAAAAAGGTTAAAATCGTGTTTTACAATTTAAAAAAAGGTGCAAATAGTGTTTAAGATAGTGTTACTCTTTAAAGAAAGAGAAAAATCGGGATTTGCACCTTCATAAATAGTAAATGTCCCACTCCGGAGGCACTTTTCAAAGGAGCTTGCGTAACTATAGAAAATATTTTAAGACCAACTTCAACTTTACTTCAAACTATCAATAACCCAAGCCCACGCTTATATTAAATTTAAAATGGTCCAAAAGTAGGTCCAACGTCCGTCTATTCTATGTAATTATGGATGAACCTTTCTTTGTACCTCCTTGAGCCATTTTGCAGTTACAGTAGCGACTAGCGACACATACATTTGTACATCTAGTGGCTAAATATAATCTTTTTTTCTTCAAATGAATACCATTACTGTAAGATTTGAGTGATCATAAATCACTGTCATCCGCTCCATCCAAAGCAAAGTTCCAATTGAATTTTACTATAAATACCAACAGACTATCCTATCTTCAATCTACACCACTGCACTGCACTGCACTCCACAGCACAATATTTTTGGCAAAAAGGCAGAGCATTACTGAAAGTAAATGGGAAGCAATAAATGAATCATTCACACACTATTACCGAGAGATGTACATTGTGCATTAGACGTGGCTTTGCTTAAAGAGAAAGGATATAAAAAAATATAAAAAAATATAAAAAAAAATATAAAAATATAGAAAAAAAAAATGGAAGGCGACACGCCAGTGTTTTAGTGCCAGTGCACTGCCAGTCCTCTAAAGGCTTCAGACGGCAGACGGCAGACTTATTTTTGTGCAAATTGCCATTACGATCGCGATCCTCTCTGATGGGCTAATAGTAAGTAACACTCTAAAATAAAAGCTGATGGGAAATTGCATAACCTGAAAACTCTCTCGACACATTTCCCTTCTATTACCTGCTTCCTTCCCTCCCAGGCTCAGCCAATAGGCCCTACACGGAGCACCCACACCCCACTTACTTTAATAGGAAGCCTCGCTGCTATGCTCTGGCCCGCCCGGGAGTGGAGACGAGTCGAGAGTGAAACTGAAAAGCATCTCCCAAATGAAGAAAACAACAAATGTCAATTTTCTACTTGTAGATAATAAGGTAGCGAATAATTTATTGCTAAAGTCCGGATAAATTGAGTGAGTTGCAAACAAGGGGAAAGTTTTTAGAACTCGCGCTCTTGGCAGGGGCACAAGGCTGTATGTACCTACATAAGTATGTGTATAGAGAGCGGGTAGCACGTGGCTGGGTACAGTGCAATGGTATATGTATAGGTATAGGTATAG
The DNA here is from genome assembly GCA_034695205.1 of Dicyrtoma fusca. NCBI lineage: Eukaryota > Metazoa > Arthropoda > Collembola > Symphypleona > Dicyrtomidae > Dicyrtoma > Dicyrtoma fusca. The sequence goes on along the minus strand of JAQFZC010000790.1, from coordinate 29,225 downwards.
ATAGGTACTTTGTTTTTTGGACCACCCTAAATTACATCTACATCTATGCCAAAATTCGATATAACGTTGAGCTGAATGACTACCTCCAGGTACTAATGTAGATAGGATACGCAAGCACACAAAATGACGGTAACTGTGTTACATTTGGATTGAATGGAATTCCCAATTAGGGGCTTTGCAAATATTCCATCGACGGATTTATGGCAAAACAGCAAATTTCAAAGGGACTCCAAAAATTGAAATGGAGATACACTTTACACTTTTACAAAATCACCCTTTTTTCCTATTGGAAAGAATACTGAATACAAATCTGTAAATTAAGTTTCTCAAAAGGTTCAAAACTAGCAAATCACCTTTTAAAAAGCACTTAAAATTAGTGAATAACACTTTTTAAAAAGTCAAAACAGGGAACTAACCATTTTTCAAAACGGTCAAAGCTAGTTATTAACATTTTCAGATGGAACAAAAATAAGATATTAATAACGACACGTTTTCAAAAACACTCAAAACTAGTAATAGCCTTTTCAAAAAGGTGAAAACAGGACATTAATATTTTTTCAAAAGAATTCCAAACTAGTTAATAGCATTTTAAAAAAGGTCAAAAAAGGAAACTCATACCTTCAAAAAGGTGTACATAAAACCGGATATATTACCGTTTGGAAAAGGTGAAAGAGGGCTAAAATTCGTGATCAGTCATTATAGTTATAAAATGACGTAATAGCTGGCATGCCCTCGCTCGTGATTCATCCTTTTACTTTTACGGGCTATATTTTGTGTATCTACATCCGTAATTATAGCCCCACTTCCCTCCTATAGGCGCACTATAGGTAATAGGTTTCCGATTTGGCCCCGAATATACATTCCAACATGGAAAGATTAAAGATATTCCCTGTATCTCCAGTAAATTGTCATTAAGTGAATAAATCGTCTGAATTCAGCAGACAACTGTCTCTGTTGTGAGCGTGGAGGGGCGCAAACAGACAGACACACACGAGAAAAAAAAAAGACACGAGAGAAAATCTCAAAAAATTTGAACATTTCTGGCTGGAACATTGCATTGGGCGAAATGTAAGTGAAACTCTTTGAGCCCCTACACACACACACACATTTATTCTCATCTTTTGGAAGGAAATGAATGGGCGAGCGAGTTGAAGGGAGAGCGTTTGGAATGCCATGTAATGATTTCCCTGATTTTTGTACACGAGAAAGACGTAAACTAAACTGTCGAATTTCTTGGGGACCCGCCCGCCAACCATACATATTTATATTCCACCAAAACTCCCGATGCCAGTCCCAGTCCCCTTCCCGTGTCGACGGGGAAAAGTAAAAAAGAAATCCTTCTTCGGCTCTGAGACAAAAACCAAAAGTAAACCAAAGAGAGAGAGAGAGAGAGAGGAAAGGGCTATACCCTATAGGCCTGCCTATAGGGTATAGCCGCTATGCTCTATAGCCATAGGCACTCTCCCAGGCAGCCTATCTATGCAGTAGTGAGAGTAATTTGATGTAGGTAGGTCCTGTTTTTTTAGGCTCCACAACTCCAAGATAAAATTTCGGCACTTAACAATGGTTATTGGACAATTGCCCATTTCAACCTCCTTTAGAACACTCGAGAGTGGGAAGAGTATGGACTCCGGCAGCCCCTCCGTGTCTCCGTCTCCTTAACATCTTCTTCCTCTTCTTCTTCTTCTTCTTCATCTTCTGCTCTCTCTCTCTCTCTCTCTCTCAACCTGAGCCCATCAGCTACTTACTCCACAACACGCATATTACATCACCGAGACCATCTTCCAAGTCTCTCCAGCTCCATACTTATACGCATTTCCACAATTTGTTCTCCTACAACTTGTCCCGATTCAAAACACGGCCATGGGATGAGCACATGGTTCACTATTGGAAGAAAGCAAAAAAATGAAAAAGGAAAAAGAGTAGAGATACATATGTACATACATAAAGACCACAAGTACAAGGGAACATGGCTTTTTGAGACAAGTGCATAATTATGGGTAGAGAGGGGACTTGCAGATAGTACGCCAGGGGATTTGGGTAGAGGTTTCAAAGCAATTTCAAATGAAGGAGAATTACTAAAGAGAAAAACAGGGTATGTACATACTTACTATTGAAACATTTTAGGCTACTGTTACACTTGTTGTTCAACCTTTCCAAAGATGCAAAATGTCGTATGTTGGAAAGCTTTACTGCCTACGTGGAACGTTGTATTTAGGTTTCCAAAAAGTAAAGACGGCATTTAATAATCTAGAAAAGGTGAAAACGTTGTTATTCATTGTTTCGAAAGAAGCAAATTAGTTATATTTACGCTTTCAAAAGGTGCAAATCGTGATATTTACGCTTTCAAAAGGTGCAAATTGGGATATTTACTCTTTCAAAAGGAGCAAATCGTGATATTTACGCTTTCAAAAGGTGCAAATCGTGACATTTACGCTCTGAAAAGGTGCAAATCGTGACATTTACGCTCTGAAAAGGTGCAAATCGTGACATTTACACTCTGAAAATGTGTCGTTAATGTGTCCTATTAACATGATTATCAAAAAGTTGTAAAATGATCTATTCGCTTGATTTCGAAAAGATGCAAAGTGTAATAGTAACATGTTTTATAAAAACACGTACAAATGTTATATTAGCATCACCAGAGAGTGCAAAACGTGATATTTACACTATTTCTACAGGTGCACATAGTAGTATTAACACATTTTAAAATCCAAGCAAGTGTGATATCCACATTATCACACGATACAAAACGTGAAATGGCCACTTTTTGCAAAATATTAATCCTAATGGAGGTATTTACATGTACCTATGCATTCTAAATTCCTAAATTCCCATTTTTTCTCAAAATTTCGGACCCCATTTTTTTTTCAAACCTTGTAAAATTTTTAAATCTTCAAATCTCTACCCAAAAGCGCTGAACAATGTTATGAATATTCCGTCTGCCTTCCTTAGAGATAGCGTTTTAAATCGAACAAGTGTCTATTTCACTTAACCACAACGTAGGGAGGGAATGGCTCCTACAACTGATAAATGTCTATATACGTAGAAGGCATTAAGTTTGCTTTACCTATGGTGCGTCCGTACTTATTAAACTGTGTTCCTTGAAGTGCACTCGGGCTCTTTCATCACGTGGGTACGCACTAAAGAGATGGAGTGAGAGATGATGTTGGGAGTGCAAACTGCATCTCATTCCTCCCTCCTCTCGCCTAATGTCTTCCACTCTCTAATGCCTAAGCAAGGACTGCCACTGATACGGCGACTGTCGAAGAAGCAAATTACAGCCGCAGATAAGCCGCTTAAACTTCCCTTGGACTTTGTTCAAGAACATCTCTGGAAGCCAATTCAGTCGGAGTGCATGTCTCTCTCTCTCACACACTCACAACAACCCAATAAAAACTAAACACTTTACTCTCATAGCAGAACCACAGCCACCCGCCAGATTCCCGTTTAGACAGTGTAAAGCGAGGTGGGTCGATATTATTGTGTTACAATAATTGGTCCCTTGCCAACCAACAGAGTCCAGCAGCACACCACCACATTTCTATGCATGTAACTTCTGACCATTTATTGCCATTATTTATTGACCTCCATCTACAGGGTACCTACACTCTAAATAGTTCTGTAGCAAGCATTGTCACCGTGCACTGCTTTTTATATATACATGCAAGGCAGAAGCAAATATTCCTGCATTATGGTGTTATTTTATCACCTGAAATGGTAGCAACATTTTCAACAGAAAAACGACATTATGTTGCTACCAACTCGGTAGCATTGAAACGTTCACAACAAAATTGGTAGTAAAATACGTTTTTTACTAGCGCCATTGAGCATAGAAAAACGGCGTGCACGTTTAATCTTGCTTTGTGACAAGATGGAGATGTAATCTTCCTCAGTCTTACTGAAGAGAATTCTAGATTTAGTTACGCCTTATAGCATATAAATTTTTGGAAGTTTTGAGTAAGTTTCTGACAGTGTAATTCTGTACAGGATAAGTGATTTTAATTTAACTCATATTTAATAAGTGACAAGGTGCTGTGTCATCCGTAAACTTATTTTTCAAAAGTTACATTGGTAATGTAAAGACCTAGTATTTTTACTACCAGCTCGTCAGTTTTGATTATGGAGACTATAGATAAGCTGTTTGGGTTTCCAGTAAAGGAAAAGGACAAAAAATGGTCAAATTCCACAACAGCTTTGGTGAATTTGTAGAAACCGGTGAGTTTTAATGTTTTTTTATATTCATTTAATTCCACAATTACTTGTGTAGTGAACCCTCGTAAACATTACTGCAAATTAAGCAAAAGCATAAATAATTAATTCAAGTAAAACGGTAATTTAGTGCAAAAGAAGTTTGGCGTTGAAGATTTCATAACACTTGTGGATTCTAATGGGGCTGAAGTGGATGAAGATGTGTTTGTAGATTATATTAACACATTATCTGAACCAAATATTAGTTTTCGTGTCAATAATGTATCTGCTAGTACGAACTACCTAGATGAAAATTCGCCCAAGAGCCAAATAAATCTGGCAGCCATTCTGGCTAATGGAAATGGTAAAATACTTTTTTACGAAATTATACACGAATACCTCATACAATATTAATTACACTCATTCCGTCCTTCCTTATAATGCAAAACCATTGAACTTCAACTAATTTCGTCTATTTTTGTGGTTTTAGGACTTTCAACGTTGATGGGGATCCAAATGCAGAACGATGCTCTGACGAAACGACTGCATGCAGAACGAATAGCAATGGACATGCTTCTTCAGTTAGCCGGTACAAATCTTAATTACCCTTTTTGAGACGGTAATATATCTAGAATTGCACTTTTTTAAAATGTAACTTTATCGTTTTGACCCTTTTTAAAGTATTATTCACAAATGTTTTGACGGTTTTGAAAATGCGAAGTGCTACTTTGAACCCTTTTCAAAATGTTCATTTCCAGTTTTGACCTTTCTGAAAGGGTTATTCACTAATTTTGTGAACTTTTTGAAAACGAGAATTGCTACTTTAGACCTTTTTAAAAATGTAAATTTCCAGTTTTAATTTTTTTGAAAATGCGAATTACTACTTTTGACGTTTTTAAAAATGTCAATTTCTTGTGTTCAACTTTTTTAAAGTGCTGTTTTCTTATTTCGACTAGTTTTGAAAATGTCAGTACCTTGTTTTGACCGTGTTGGAAGTGACAATTTGTAGAAAACATTCTTTTTTAAACCATTATTTCTATGGTTTTCAATAAGTTAAACTTTTATTTTCAATTAATTGATTTTTGTTCTGAACAGCAAGTCAAATTCCTGGCTACCCGGGCATGGATCCTCTACTCCACCTGGCTTTTGGTGCTTACCCGAGAGCTCCGACGCTCATTCCTCGTCGTGATGCCCTAGGACTTCATCCTGATATACTGGGACGGCCTTATCCCCCTGAACTAGATCACCATGTAATGCAGCTACTCGAAGTTATTTCAAATTATACCCCATAACTACTAATTTAAATTTAAACATTAGGAATGCGAATATATTAATAATATAGAATATTAATAAGCCTGGAAGATTTATTGTTACCAAGTATAGTTTAAATAATTAATGTTTAATTAGTTGACTAACTACTTTAATGTAAATGTTCAATTTTAGCGACCTAATAAAGAATTTATCATTTTATTTAAACTAAAGCATTCGTTAGTTTAACACCAGTTTAGTTTCGTACATTCATGTATTGCATCCAAAAACGAAGCATTAGTCACTTCTTTCCGGTAATAAACTTACTACCACTCCGGGATGAACTTACAGTTAACGGTGCTATTTCGTGCGGTAGCAAATATTTTCCCTACGTACTTTCTGGTACTAACTATTGCTTTGGTTTGGTAGCAATTTAAGTACTGCGCTGGTGTTGTTCAAACTATACTTATTTGGTGGTAACGTTACAACCAAAATGGTAGAGTCAGATATTGTCACCGCGTGGTTGTAATTCAAGTTCAATTTTGGTTAGAGTGACATATCGTCTGTAGGCCTATCCGAACTATGAAACCATGGAAAGAATGCTTTACACAAGTACATATTTATTCCACGAATCAACTTTTTCAAAAAGGTCGAAACAAGAAACGAACATTTTCAGAAACAATCAAAACAAGAAATTTATAGTTTTAAAATAAATGGTCAAATCAAGAGATTAACATTCTAAAAAAGATGTAAAACAACAAAATAGCATTTTCAAAAAGGTCAAAATAAGAAATTGACATTTTCAAAAACATTCTAAACAAGAAACTAACATTTTCAAAAACACTCAAAACAGGAAATCAGCAGTTTTAAAAAAGGTGTAAAACAACAAAATAGCATTTTCGAAAAGATCAAAACAAGAAATTGACGTTTTCAAAAACATTCAAAACAAGGAATGCACATTTTAAAAAAGTACACGACAAGAAACTAGCATTTTCAAACAGATCGAAAGAAGAAACTGACATTTTTAAAAACACTCAAAACAAGAAATTAACATTTTAGAAAAGGCGTAAAGCAATAAAATAGCATTTTCAAAAAGGTCAAAACAAGAAACTGGAATTTTCAAACCGATCAAAACAAACAAACTGACATTTCCAAAAACACTCAAAACTATGTAATAACTAACACTTTCAAACAGGTCAAAACTGTAAACCACCATTTCCAAAAAGATGTAAAACGAGCTATACTTCCGTTTCGAAAAGGTTAGAAGCAAAACATAGTAGATCGATTTTGAGCTAAAAATGGGTCTACGTCAATTTGCCTTCTAACAGATGATATGTAAGTACAATTTCCCATTACCAGTATTTTCCCCAACCCATAGTTTTCAAAAGCCGTAGTTCGTGCAAAAAAAACTGCAAATAAATTGCTCCAACATAAAGAACAGCTGCCCTTGCCTTGGCCTTGACCCTTGATGGACGTCCCTTGCATTCTTTTTAAATAAAACAAAATCCATGGCAATGCATTATAGGATGGAGGCGTGGGTTTTTTGTTCGGTGCAATTTTTGCGAATCAAAATAATGATGCAGTAGATAAGAGTAATTTGCGTGGGCGACGTTTTTCTGTGGAGATTTGGAGGGATAAAGCGTACAGTATCGTGTAATTTAAAGAGACTGCGGACTGGTTGGGTTGACGAGGCCGGGAGATAAATACAATCGGCGACGAGGGAGCGAAGTGGCGGAGATGGTCGAGTAAAGTGTGGAGTGGAGATAGGTGTGTGCCAAATTGATCCATTGTAGAAGATCAAATGAAACGTGTCCAAGTCATGACTGCTCTCGTCTGAACGAGCATGGACGAGCCTGGCCAGCACACACACTCTGCTTTAAGCCAGGGGCAGTTCAAAACAGTACATGAGATAAAAGATCCATCTGAGAAGGGAAAACACCAAAATATCCGGTCAAAGTGAAAGGCTGGCTCATGGGTTACGAAGCACTGCATTGTGGCGTAAGTGTAAGTCAGGCTAAAAATTATTATAACCAGCGTCTCTCTAACGTTACTTTGGCGTTCGTCCCACCAATAAAATTTTTACATTGTTGTTTACAAAAAATGTAAGAGTAACTTTTACACCATTTCAAAAATAGTGAAACTGGTATTTTAGTTTGTTAGAACAACAAAAATGGAACTTACCCTTTTTCAAAAGTAGTAAAACTGCTATTTGCAGTGTTTTAAAAGTAGTAAAAGGGCTTTTTGCACTTTGTCAAAACTAGTAAAAGTGCTATTTACACAGTTCTAAAAGGTGTAAAAGTACTGTTTGCCCTTTTTTAAAGTATTAAGAGTGCCTTTTGCACTTTTTCAAAACTAGTAAAAATGCTTTTTACGCTTTTTCAAAAGTAGTGAAAGTGCTATTTACACTGTTTTAAAAGGTGTAAAAGTGCTGTTTGGCCTTTTTTAAAGTATTAAGAGTGCCTTTTGCACTTTTTCAAAACTAGTAAAAATGCTATTTACACTGTTTTAAAAGGTGTAAAAGTGCTGTTTACCCTTTTCAAATGTAGTTAAAGGGGATTTTTCCACTTTTTAAAAACCAGTAAAAGTCCTATTTGCACTCTTTCAAAAGTAGTACAGCTGTTATTTGCCCGTTTCAACAGTAGCAAAACAGCTATTTAAACTTGTAAAACTGTCTAAAACAAGGTATCTACGCTTTTTTGAAAAGCAAAGATATATATTTGGTTGTTGTGGCGTCTGTCAACGGAGAATTGTGGCTTACCCTCCGATGCATCTGTACCAATGATCTTCACATATTTTCACAACATTCCTCCGCACTAAGCCCAGACTGCGTAATATATGAAGGGACCCCTTTTAGATAGACAGACTGAGGATCATGTGTAGAGCAGAGAAAGGAATGCACTGTAAGGGACAGAGAGATGTTCTTCTATACATACGAATGAGAAAGATGAGTCCAGGAATAATCCGCTGCTTAGTATGTGCTACTGTAAAACGGCATGGACGAAAGTACTCTCTCTCTCTGCCCACCTTCACGTCTACACACGAAGGGATTAGAGCCCGAGCTGCAGTACAACTTGGAAATTACGGGATCAAGTCGTGTCGTAAGGAGCTCCGTCGGATGATCATTGCCAATCGCAGCAGCACACTTCTCCGGACAATTGAGAATCTTCAGTCCTCCAGCACACACTCACACAATGGATTCCATGTTCACATCATTTTTAAATGGAAACGACTCTTGCATATTTTTTAAAGGGAGGCACGTGGATGGGAATAGCTACGAAAGTAGTAGAGTTTGAAGCCATCCACTTACTACACAAAACTTCCCGTCATCCAAAAAATTGTGAACCAATTTCTGGTTCAACAGCGTTTTTTAATTCTGTGGAAAAAATTTTTCATTTTACACCTTGAAAGAATGTAATGGAATTTTATAGCCGTTTTGTACGTTTTTCCAAACATGCCAGTAGGATGGTTTATACTTTTTTGAAACATTTGTGTATAGGTATAATGGTTTTTAAAACATATACCTAGTGCTAGACAATTTGTGTAGGTGTGCACAGTTGCAAAAAAATGTTTTGCCTTTTTTGAAAAAGCAAAATTTCTTGGTTTGGCTTTTTTTCAGTTGAAATATCGTGTTTTGCCTTTATTGAAATGTCATTTTTTATTTTTTTTGACAATAGTCCTGGCTTTTTTAACCTTTTCGAAAGGGTACTGTATCTAGTTTCACAGCCTTTTGCAATCCTCAATTTTCTTGTTTTGAACTTTATGAAAGTGTTAATTTCCAGTTTTAAATCTTTCCAAAAATGTTGATATCTAGTTTTGACTTTTAAAAAATGTTATTTTCTAGTTTTGACCTTTTTTGAAAATGTTTTTTTCTCGTTTTGAATTTTTTAAAATGTTATTTTCTAGGTTCGAATTTGTATAAGGTGCTAGTTACTAGTTTTGCGTGTTTTTGAAAATATTAATTTCTGGTTTTGACGTTTTTGAAAGTGTTGATTTGTAGATTTTAGACTAAACACTTTTTTTAGCATTCCTTCTACAGTTTCCTAGTTTCGAATAGGTTAAAAAAGGTTTGCCTTTTCTGAAAACGTGAATTTAGTGTTTTGTCTATTTTTAAGCTCCACATTTCCTGTGCTTTATGTTTGTTTAAATGTGAATTTCTTATTTTGCATTTTTTTCCTATATAAAAAGACTACCTAACTTAATTTACATCGAAAGGGGCAACGTAATAGATGCAAGTACCCTAGCAGCATAAGCACCCGAGTTCATTTGAAGATTTCCCCGTAAAGTACATAATATATAATTGCAACAAAGCTTCCAAGCTTCCCAATGAATCAAGTAGTTTTTTTCCTGAAATTTAAAATGCAAAACCAATTACGTACCTGAATATTAAATGCTAAGCTCTTTAATTCGTCATGCGTAATGCATAGTTAAGTAGAGCAAAAGCTCATACGACTAACGGTAACGAGCATAGCCATATAATTCACAGGTAAAAAAAAGCCTGTATAATTTGCTTAAAACCAAAAATGTGTGTGTCGCACTGCCGCAGCTGGCGTTTAATTATGCGTCCATTATATCCTACTACGTATGCGTACGCCCTCGCAATCTTTTTAATTATGAATTTATGAACCTCTGCTAAACGGTGGGCCCTGTCACAGATAGGAGCTTTAATCATTGTATAATTGCGGAACAAAGGAGCTTGTTTCTGTGGACGTAATTTCCAGATGCAAATGGAGAGCTGGGAGCATGAGGCAGTCCTGACATTTGTAGCATGGACTGTGTTGCATGTGGAAGAGCGGGGCTGCTCGTTGGTCGGAGTGCAATTACTTACGGTTACGGCGGATAGCCTTTGAAGGCTTCATTTCTGAGAAAATTTGGGGAAACCTTGAGGACTAAGTTTAGCTTCAACTTTGGCTTTGATGCATGAGGTAATTATATTTCCATGAAATATGTTATGCCTTTCCTATGCAAAGTGGAATGTGACTGCAGTGGAACGACAACTACAAAATAATAATACAAATGATGCTTCTCTCTACGCTCAGTCTGCCGTGGCAAGAGAGACCTCATTGTACATACCTACACAGTTTCTCTGCCACTCATCTTGGGGCTGTCCACATATTACGTCATACCCTTTGAGCCTGAAGTAAGTAGCGTTTCAGAAAGTGTGTAAGAAATTACTTTTAGTTTTTAAAAAAAGACAAAACGAAAAACAAATATAAAATTGGTACACGCGATTTTAGAAAAGCTTAAAGCGTGAAATGTGGGCGTATAGCTTTACAGAAATTTAAAACTGTAATAGTTTAGGTATAGTTTTTAAAAAAGTGAAACATTCGCTTTAAAAAATTAAATATTAAATGTAGGTAATTACACACTTCTCCAAAACGTGTAAAGTGTGTCATCTTAGCAACGCTTTAAAAAGGGTAAAACGGGAGATTTCGGTTTTAAGAAAGTGCAAAATGTACTATTTACACCTTTTAAATCAAAGCAAAACACGATTTGTATGTTTTTGAAAGTGCAAGATCTAAAATGTCTACTCTCAGAAGGTGTCAATTACCTTATTTATCCTTTTCCAAAGGCACAAAATCGGGATTTATACGTTTTGAAAAGTGCAAAATATGAAATAAAGGTTTTCAGAAACCGTTAAGTTTCGTATTTGTACTTTTTAAAAGAGTCCAAAACGGTATTTGTGATCTTTTTAAACCGTATAAAAGATAGAATGCGTGTTCTCAGAATGTATAGGGCATATGCTATTTACACTCAAGTTTACACATTCAAAAAAGTGTAAAACACGAAATGTGATTGGTAATGGCTTTTTGTCAGATTCAAAATTGAAACAAGGGTTTTGAATTTCCAACATATTTCGAATATGAAAATAAATTAATAAATGACGTGATGTAATTGATGGGAGGCCCCTGGGGGAAATATATTTTTGTGAAATCGGTACTGCCGTGTTTAGTGCGACTGCTATGCTGGCGGGGCTGCTGTTTAAAATTCTGGGAAATGTGGTGTAAAAACACCTTGGGAATGTCGTTGGATGGGATGGAGAGGGTCCGGAAGACGCATCTAATGCTGCAATTACTACACTTTTATCAGTCTGCCAATTATGTGGATTTCATGGGACGAGATGCTCCACACTGACTGCGGATGAAATGAAAACTTCAATTAGAGTCGAGAGAGACTATGGATCCGGATGCAGGGCGTAAGTGGGTCCAAAGAGTCGCTCCGCCGGTTGTGCAACGTAATTTATTAGTTATTTAAATAAGCATAAGTGGTTTCAGCTGGAAATGAAAAATGTTATGTTTACTCGGCTGAGGAAAAAAGTGGCTATTTGTAACTCCATTTATATTACTTTTTTTTATTTTTGCAAAAATGAGAGAGAGAGAGAGACAAATGAAAAACTGCATAAACTCCCGCGCCTTGTTGTTCCTGATTTATTTTTCTCTCATTTTAATTTTTCCGGTTTTGTCAGTGCTCCATGCAGTCGCCTCCGTCTGTCACAGAGTTGAGCGAAAATCTTGGGAATCAGTTTCCCCGAGGCCCCGAGCACTAGCAGACTAAAAGGAATACCGTATTCCTCCGATTGGCTGGTCTACGTAAAACTAGGGGAAAAATTAACTGATTTTTAAAAAATTTCCAAAACATAATAAAACTTTCACCAAATTACGTTTCTAAAAGCTAGGAAATCAACTAACAAATTTTCAGACAAAAAAGTCGGTTTCAATAAAAACGTTTTTTCTAAACCAGTTTTTGATGCAAGTATACTTTTTCAATTAGTCGATTTCTATTACTACGTTTTTTCGAAAACTATGTAACACTGCACTGTCTGTAAATTTTTTTTTAAATCCAAAATTGACCTGAAACAGTTTTTCAAAAGCGTGGCTGAATTTAGTTAGTTCTTTAACCTATTCGGAACTGGGAAACTATGGATAGAATCCTTTACAAAAGTTTTTATTCATTCTTTAACGTTTCAAAACGGCCTAATTAAGACAACATTTTTAAAAACAATTGGAACTTGGGAATATCACTTTAAAAAGGTCAAAACTAGAAATTAACAGTTTCAAAAAAATTCAAAACAAGACAGTTTTAAAATGGTGAAAATAAGAAATAACCATTTTAAACAATGTGTAAAACAACAAAATAACATTTTCAAAAACATTCAAAACAAGAAACCAACATTTTCAAAAACACTCCAAACAAGAAATTTGCATTTTAAAAAAGGTATAAAACAAGTAACTAGCATTTTCAAACCGGTCAAAACAAGAAACTGACATTTTTAAAATCACTCAAAACAAGAAATGAACATTTTTAAAAAGGTAAAAATAAGAAACTGGAATTTTCAAACCGGTCAAAACTAGAAATTAACATTTATAAAAACATTAGAACTAGTAACTAACACTTTCAAAAAGGTTTAAACTCGAAACTAACATTTTGAAAAACGCCAAACTCGAAACTAGCATTTTCAAAAAGGCCAAAACTCGAAACTAGCATTTTTAAAAAGGTTTAAACTCGAAACTAACATTTTGAAAAAGGCCAAAACTCGAAACTAGCATTTTCAAAAAGGCCAAAACTCGAAACTAGCATTTTCAAAAAGGCCAAACCTGGAAACTAGCATTTTCAAAAATGTTTAAACTCGAAACTAACATTTTGAAAAAGGCCGAAACTCGAACCTAGCATTTTCAAAAAGGCCAAAACTCGAAACTAGCATTTTCAAAAAGGCCAGAACTAGAAACTAGCATTTTCAAAAAGGTCACAACTAGAAACCACTACATACTTTCAGAAAGATGCCAAATCGGTTATGTCCATTACAGTTATGACAAGGTTCACATGATGTTGAAGCAAAAGTGGTTGAGTTGGGGCGACCAATGGAGGGCTTGCGGTGGGTGGAAAGGTTTGTTGCATAATGTTCTAATAGGTTGTTTGGAATTGGATGGGTGCAGTGGCGTTGCTGGAGTGAAATATGTATGAGGAGTCCTTGGTTTGTAACTCATCTTTATGCTATCGATATTTTACAAACATCCGTCCGACTCTCAAGTGAGCATCGCTTAGAGCCAACTTCCATGCTTCCTCAGATCCTTCCTCTCCCTCATATTTATTTATTCATGCAAAGTTCTTGGCAACCACTCCACTACAACGTCCAATCACAATCACGTACATACACAGTCCCACGCACAAGGCGCAAACCGACCCATCTCCGCATTTTACACGCATCAAATATTTAAGCCACCTATTTCCCGTTCTTGCATTCATTAATGTTTTCCAAAAACCAAAGAGGAAGAGGTAACGTTTTTAGCAAGAAGAAGATATGTTTGTACAAAAATTGCTTTCAACTTTTTATTAAGGTGGAAAATGTCCCATTTACAATTTTTTGAGACACACAAATTGAAATATATGCATGTTTTTGAAATTGTGCAAAATGTCACTTTGTTCATGTTTGTCAAAAGGGGCAAAAAATACTTTTTACATGTTTTAAAAAGGTGAAAAATGTACATTTTGTTTTTCAAAAGGTGCAAAATGTGTTTTTACATGTTTTTAAAAAGGTGCAAAATGTGCTTTTTACATGTTTTTCAAAAGGTGCGAAATGTACTTTTTACATGTTTTTAAAAAGGTGCAAATTGTGCTTTTTACATGTTTTTCAAAAGGTGCGAAATGTGCTTTTTACATGTTTTTCAAAAAGTGCAAAATATTCTATTTCCAACTTTTTGAAAGACATAAATGCTTTTCAAAACATGACTAAATGTTTTTGAAACTACAAACCAATGTAACGAATTTTCAAAAAGGTACAAAATATTTCAGCTCCACATTTTTAAAGTTGCGTAATGCTCTATTTGCCATGAATCCCGACTACTTCATTATTTGGTCTTGGGCCCCATTTAAATTTTGAAAATCAGACAATTTTGCCTCTTCGCCAACGATAGATAAATGATACTCTCTCTCTCTCTCTCTCTCGAAGAGATTGAGACAGAGAGTATCATTTCTATGGGAGTGGAAGGGTAAACATTTTGATTTGATTTACTTTACATAAGTGTGCGTGGTCTTGCATGTTACGGAAAGAGCGATTAGTCCAAACAAAAGAGGAATAAGCAGGCAGAAACGGAAGTAAACAAGCGGAGGGATTTGCGTCCAGGAGTCCATTGCATTGCATTGTCTCTACTTGTGGAATAATCAGCCATTCCTTTAAATCCAAAGTCCACACTTTCTCCTAATTCTCCATTTGTATGGCAATAGTCGTTAGCAGCTACACCATGAGGTCCACTTTCACCAGATATTTCAATTATTATCAGACAAAACTGCCCTCGTTCCCCCGCTATTATAACTGCTCCAATCTTGTAGGTATAAAAAATGCTTACACTACAATTCTGCGTACCACGTATCTGGTTGATCTGTACTGCTGTGAAAGGCCCACCTATCTAAACACAGATTACTAATCTTGTTTTCAAATAAATCGACACATCGTGGGTGGAAATGCGTTGTGGAAAAAGCAATTTCTTGATCCTGCTTTGACGTTAGTTTATGTATATTACACAATCTCAACTTTTTCCCTCAATTTCCCAAAATGATGAATGCCTGATGGTATTTACAATTTAAAAAATGGGCTAAAGGGGTATCTATACTTTTTTAATAGAGCAAAAGTACCTAGATTAGGTATGTACATACATACGTAGGTATGCTTCATTAAAATGGCAAAGCTGGTATTTACTTCTTTTCAAAAAAGTGGCATGTGCACTTTTTACAAACACATAGTGGTTTTAGTTTAATACTTTTTAAACGTGTAAATCGCAGTCCTCCTACAATTGAAAAAGTGTAAGTAGTATGTAGTTTTACTGCTTATAAAAAAGTGTAAATCCCACTTTTGCTCATTTGAAATGCTTAAACAACAGTTTTACTAATTTTGAAAAAGTGTAAATGGCAGTTTTACTGTCTTTAGAAAGTGTAAATTCCATTTGTGCTCTTTTTGAAAAGTGTAAACGGTAGACTAACGACTTTCAAAAAAGTTTTAAAAGGAGCTTTGCTGTTTTCAAAACATGTAAATTATATTTTTATAATTTTTAACTCTTTTAAAAAGTTATAACTACTAGTTTCACTATTTTTGAAATGGTGTAAAAGTGATATTTGCACTTTTTTTAAAACAAAAGTATAAAGTTGAATGCTGGCACACAGGTCTAAATGACATTACAGAGACGCCGGACCATCGCATCGTCACAATTTGATACTTTTATTTTAACCCAGACTTGGATTCACCCCACAATGCTTCTTCACCCACGATACTCCCACACACACGCATTACATGAGCCATTACACTAAAATTTACAGGGAACCACAATTACAGCGATAAACCACGAGAAAACGGCAAAGATTTGTGACTATTTTGACTGATGACATTTGAGTTGTGTTTCTCATAATATATCAGCGGGAATAACAATTTTACAAATTATAGTCAAATTTCGTTGAGGGAAACAATTTTACTTTCCTGGCGTTCTACCCAAAAAATGTATACACGTATCTCTCCTACACAGCCATTTCATACCAAGTTGGGTAGCCAAGTTTTCCCTCGGTATACACATATCTCCGAATTTAAGCCCATTCGGCATTCCTCATCGTAATCCATATAATTTTCAGGCATGATTTTTGATAGGCAAAAAAAAATCCTATGTAGATCGTCTAGGCTATATGTAAAGCACTTACACCAGTCAGAAACAGAGAAGGGAGATATAAAAGGGCCAAATGAAGATAGAGCGTTTTTTAAAGTGCAGTATCAGCACAAATTGGGAAGCTTCAGTAAGCATGACATTCATAAAGAAGACGAAGGTAAAAAAAAAATCATCGTCTATCGTTTCCAATCCAATGCTACCATGGTACCATACCATGTTACCAGGGAACTCTTAAGTTGAAATTGAGTGGTTTACAAAGAAAATCCTAGAGACGACAGAGGAATATAGATAATTCAATTACGAGCTTTATTCAGGGAATTATTTGGAAACTACTGATGAGTCAATGATTCAATAATTGGCCCTTAGTCATGTCTACTCGAACATTGGAGATCAAACCATTTAACCTCTTGCTATAGCAACTACAAGGCCAGACAATTTTTGTAAATACTCTTATAAATTACTGCTGTTGTGCAAAAATCGTTTTTTAAAATGTCGATTTTTAACAAATGTAGCATTCGATCCACTTTCTTTCTCTAAAATATAATTTAAAAGTAATAGTAAGAGGCAAATTCTATTAAAACTCGTTACCGCATGTTTACAAAAATGCAGAATTTTGGATGTTGGCAGTGAGGATGCGATCCTGGAATATTTGGTGCTCGGGATTGTTCGGAAGCAAATTGTCGAATTTTCGAAGCATGTGAATATTGGTTTTGATAAAAGGAAGAGGAGAGAGAGAGAGAGAGAGAGATGAGGACTGATATGAAAATGACAGAGGAATGAAACTGAGGAATTCGAAATTAAGTGGAAGAGTCTAATAATAATAATAATAGTGGAAAGTCATCTCCGTCCCGGCCTACAAGGCTTCTCCATTTTCCCCATTTTCTCAATAATCAACCTTATCTCCGGCTGTACTGGAAGACGTCTTTGGACTTTGTGACTCATAATAGGATTGTATGGAGCAGAACGAATTCAATGGCTTGGCTCACTTTCTCTCTCTCTCTCTCTCTCGCGTCTCCTTCTGTTTGAGGAGAGAGACGTAAAAAGGTACCCAAAAAGTGCGTAACAGTTCGTGCACTGTGAAGCAAAGTCACGTATATGCACATTACATTAAGCTAAAAAAGCACATGCGAAGTTGTAAATGTATAGTTTCGATGGTTTGCCACCGATTCTAAATGGGATCTTTTTAAATGTGTTTGTGAGCACAGCCTTCAAAATAGTTTAGTATAATTTTAAAATGTCTTAAATGCTCCATTTTTGTTTTAAAAACAATGCAAAGGGGCCAATTACTAGTTTTTTCTAAAAGGCAAATGCGTGTTTTCAAACGTTTCAAACAAAATGTGTTATTGAGCGTCGCAAATACGCCATTTTGGAGCTTTTGAAACGGTGGAAAATGTCATTTTTACATGTTTTTGAAAAGTACGAATTCTTGTGTTTACAGGTTTTTGAAAAAGTGCGAATTACTGTATTTACACGTTTTTAAAAATGTACAAATTATTGTTTTTACACATTTTTGAAAAAGTACGAATTATTGTTTTTACATATTTTTGAAAAAGTGCGAATTACTGTAATTACAAGTTTTTAAAAATGTACAAATTATTGTTTTTACACATTTTTGAAAAAGTACGAATTATTGTTTTTACACATTTTTGAAAAAGTGCGAATTACTGTAATTACAAGTTTTTAAAAATGTACAAATTATTGTTTTTACACATTTTTGAAAAAGTACGAATTTTTGTTTTTTTATATTTTTGAAAAAGTGCGAATTACTGCATTTACAAGTCTTTAAAAAAGTACAAATTATTACACGTTTTTGAAAAGGGTCAAAATGTGCTATTTACGCGTGCAGTCTTGTTCCAATATTTCGCAAAAGTGGGTGAAAGCGGCTGAATTGAGTATTTTGTAAGAATTTTCAAATCCTACTGCATAACATCTTTTTAAAACTCTCAGATCGTTCAATATTTATATATTATGCAAAAAATGCAAAATATTTTATTGGTATCCACAGGATCCGTCGTGCTCAACAATAAAAAATGGCTCATGTTTTAAGAATGTTACTTTAATAATTCACTTTGCTTCACAAGTCACACTCGAACATTCCTAACGAGAGGGCTTCGTTCCGTTCCGTTTCCTCTTTTCGCTCTCTCTCTCTGTACATCGCATTACGTCGCATCTATAATATGGAAAGGTCTGAATTGAAAGTTCTTGATTCGCTCTCCTCAACAACTCGAGTCCTCAAGACTCCCAAGTGAAGTTAACTTATAATATCAACTGAGAAGGAAACTGTATTACATTAAATTACGTTACACTGGGTAATGTATACAGTTCAGCTCTGCCTACTTAGCTCCCAACATCTCTCCTCATCCTCGCACTTCCCCGCCTCATCCTCTCATCCTCCTCATCCTTATCTTACGGACGAGAAGACTCCAGTCAAAGTAGAAGCGACTTGACTCGATGGGACTTTTGCATAAAAGTGTTGACTTTGGAGTGCAAACGAAAGCGGCCCCGACGTCCACAAAAGACGAGCAGCGAGCGACGAGAAGAAAAAGCTCCGGCAGCGGATGGCGTAGAGACTTGAGACGCGGAAAGCGGTCCTTCACCGAGCCCAGCACCAAACCGTCAAGACGAACCGGTCCCGTTTCTATTTTACTCTGTGTGTCCAAGGGCAGCAGACACCGAGGAGTGGAGAGAAAGGAGGGAAATCCTAAGAGCTCATCTTCCCTACAACTTTCTCCCTGCAAACTTAACTAAACCAAACGGAAAGTCTTGAAGAAGCTCTTTTTATGAGACTTTATCGCACAAGGTTGAGAAGAAAAATGACCAATTTTAAAAATTGTGGTAGCAAGTGTAACGGTAATTGAGTAACTGCATAAATTTTCGAAATAACTTCATTAACAAATTCGAAACCGGATAACCATGGAAAGTATGCTCTGTAAAAGTGTTTATTCTGTAAATAAAACAGTCAAAAACTAGTAATCAACATTTTTAAAAACATTCAAAACCAGAAACTCACACTTTCAAAGTGGTTAAACCTAGAAATTAACATTTTCAAAAGACTAAAACAAGAAATTAGCATTTTAAAAAACAGTCAAAACTAGCAAATGACACTTTCAAAACGGTGAAAGCTAGAAATTAACATTTTAAAAAACACTCAAAAGTAGGAATTTACATTTTCCAAAACTTGGAAACTGTTTACGCTTCCGTCTCAAAAAGGTTAAAGATGCTTCATGGATCACGTTGTACCTTTCAAAATGTTGAAAGCGCATTTTTCACATTCAAAAACGTAGGAAATTTGCTTTTTGCAACAGAACGTTTTTCATTCTTTAAGTTGTATTACTATTACATCGTACCTTGTAATGTGGCACTTACAAAAGCATCAGAAATGGGTTCTTTTGCCTCTCAAGTGAAGCGAGGTGGCTCATGTTTGTTCTGTAGATTGGGTTCTCGTTCCCTGGCTCATTGTTCGCTCGTCTTCTGCCCATTCTCTCTCTCCTGGAACGTCTTCCTCTCTCGCCTTGGCAGATCGTGGCGTGAAAAATAAGGTGAACTGGAAGTGAAAGTGAAAGTGAAAGTGAAAGTGAAAGTGAAGACCACACTCATTGAGTGACTTACTTGGTTCTGCACTTCATACTTTGTACATACGAGCCATCTCCTCCCGCACTTCTACCGCCATTCGGAAGATGTAATGATAATAGTAACGGCAGTCACATTCCTCCGTAGCACACACACACACTTTCCCCTACTTTCCCTTCACTCAACAAAGTAATGACGAGAGTCAAGAGGGCAAAGTTAACAACTTCTTTTCCGCACACTTTTCATCTCTCACCACCTTCCTTAAGTCTCTCGTCTTTACATATTTTAATAGCCCAAAACTTATCCCAAAGCCACTTCCAATGTTGGCTTTCCCTCTTTCACTTTGGATTTGGATTTGGATTTGAAATGTGCTTCGGCTCCACTTGGGTCATCCATTCTGCGTCCTTCTACTTCGGAAGCTCGCACTTTTAAATTTACACACTCCACATTTCAATTCTCAATTTCAGCTCCAGCCACGTCCGGAGTGTCCTTTGCACTGCTGAGGCTTTTTAAGCTCGAAAATATGTACATTGAAGGAGACAGTAGGTGGCAAGGGGAAAGTAGTATAGCTGTATAAGTTACCCATTAAGTATTAAATGTGCTAGTTGAAGATGCAAATACATTCCTTTGCTTACTTTAGGAAATTGCAAATGCTAGCTTTCACTCTCTTACAGAATGTTTTACTAGTCTTTCCCTTTTTGTTGGAAGTGCATAATTAAGTATTTGGTCTTTTTTTAAAACTGCGCTATCATGGTTTTTAAAACGAGCCTAGCTGCCTATGTTTTACTACTCTAAAACTACTCCAAACGCCGAGTCAATACTTGATCTTTGTTAAAACAGTTTTTCTGCTTTTTACACTTTTTTAAAACTTACTCGACTATGTTTTGCTTCTCTTGAATTGCAAATATGAGAGAGCTTTACTCACTTTTAAAACTTTTTTTCGTTTTCTTAAAAGACCTATTCATATTTTTACACTGTTTAGAAATGCAAATATGAGTATTTCATCTTTTTAAAGTGTAATATTTCTGTTTTGCACGTTGTAAAGACATTCTTAATGACGCTTTACCTTTTTCGGACGCTTAGATAGATATCATGTTTTGCAACTTTTAAAAACGTAAATATAAAAATGTAGTGTATTAAAGACGTTTTTTCCTTGAATTTTTTTTACAACCGTTCAAAATGAGAAAAATGGCGCTATTACGTTTTCTAAAATATTAAGCAGAAGAAAGTAGCAGTTTTAAAAAACGAATCTAATCCAGCTGTACACAGTTATGCGTCAAGCAAGAATTATTTTTAAAAATTCTATTTAAATTCTATTATTTCAAATTGCTAGACGTGCGGTAGTCGTAATATTCGAAAAGTCCCACTACAAAAATTAATTTAATCGAAGTTTCCTAGCGTGCAAAAAAATTCGGAGGTTAAAAATTAAATTAACTCGTACGTTTCCCGTTTTCCAGGGTGGCCTGAGTGAAAGTAAGTGAAAGTGCAGGATACAGCATCATATATAGTATGTTTGCTATATAAAAATATACCACTTTTACCTTAGCAGAAGCAATTATATACATCTATAGTATGTGTAGCATTTGTTCGAACAAGTTTGGGAAAACAAACTAATCTGCGTAAGTACTTTGTACTCCTCCTGGTCATGGCTACACACAGTGTTACCCAACACACGCACTAAATTTTGGATGCTGTATAAACACACACACACACACACACACACTGGGACCACAAGGCCATGCCAGAGTCACGCTCTGCACAAGTTTTTTTTAAAGGAAAGTGGAAAGAGACGTACACGGAAGTTGGAAAGGATGGAAAAAATGCATTGGAAAAACTTTTTTTACAACCTCATTATGTGAACTAAACTGCTTCAGCTTTCCATCTCGTTATGCTACGAGACCTTTTCCTAAACAAACAACTTCAGAAGCTTTTTAAATCACTAATTTCAGAAAACAAAATTGATGCTTAAACTAAACTGATTTTTGTGTGTGCATATTTTTCAAAGGGGAGATTTTGAGAAATGCATGATTTTTAAAACTAACGAATTCCCTTCATTAGGCATGCACATTTCGTAAGTACGATTTCAAATGCGCTCAAATTATTCGTTTTCGAAAAACTGTTTTTAAAAATCCTATATTTTTCAAAAATGGAAATGCAAGTAAGATTTGAGACTGTGGCTTAATCTCCTTGCCTTGTATCTCAGGACGGGGATGAAGTGTATCCGTTTCTCTCTGTCGGTATCCCTAAAGCTAGGTCTGGAAAAGAGAAAGAAGGTTCCAGCCACCTGGAGATAAAACATTACACCGTCTTCGGCTCCAAGTAGTTTCCTCCCGTGGGTGCACAGACACACACACACACACACTCTCTCTCTCTCTCTCTCTCTCTCTCTCTCTCTCTCTCTCAATGTAGAATGCATTACTTCCTAAGCTACAGCCTCCTCAGCAGTTCCAGTTCCAGTTCCAGCAGTCAACTCTCTACTTACCTCACAAAGAGCAAGAATAGTGAGGCAAGTAATTCCAGTTGGGCTGAGAGCAAATAAGAAAAAAGAAAATTGTGCACCTCCGCATGGCCGTCCATGGAGAATTGGCGGAAGTCTCGTTGTGCGAGGCTGTAACCTTTTTCTTTCTTGTAACTTCTTGAGCTTCAAATTATATCCAAGTCCCGGTCCACTCCCACTCTTCAAATCTACTTCTTCTCTGTCTCTAGCAAAAGAATTGCCCTCTATTTCTATTTATACGGCAATTTTCTTCAGATATGAATGTATAGTGGATGAAGGAGCAAAGGGAAGCATTTGGATTATACACGTTTTCAAAATATTAATACAAATCAGCGATTTTTAGAGCGCGTTTTAAAAGTTGCAAAAGGTCACAACTCCATGATTTTGGAAAGTTACAAAATGTCACATTTACCTATTTTGAAAAGATGCAAAATGTACTAGTTGCATACTTTCCACAACGTGTAAAGTGTCACATATACATGCTTTTAAAAAGAAGCTTCACTTTTTATTATCACTTTCTTGAATCGGTGCAAAAATTAAAATTACAATAATTGGAAAAATGCTAAAATGCACAAAATTTCAAAAAAAGTGATCAAAAAGTGAAAAGCAAAAATATGGTTTTAAACGTTTTTTTTACGGCTTTTTAAATACAACTATACAACGGCATAAAGTGCATAATCTTTTTTAAAAAAACCTGACAAAAAATCGTGTACTAACCTCAACCAATCCGTCACATGCATTTTGCACCTTAAGCCAGGATACGCTCCTGCCTCTGAATTTGAATGGGTATTTGTTTTGATGGGAAGATGTGAGGAGATGAGGTCCAGAGAGGTGAGGGACACAAGATGCTGGAGCATAAAGTCAAAATAGATAGTTTGATGTTGTTTCGCCTTTGACTTCCCCAGATTCTCGTCATTTTGAATGAAGAAGCAGTTGAGAGTCGCAGGGCCCGGCGAGGTTCGGGTCAATTGAGCTCTGCAATGGAATTGGGCATTTTTCTTTTATTTCAACGGAAGAGACCAGACCAATTTAAACAGACATTCACAATATATACAAATAAATCGTCGGTTAAGAGGCAAATTCAAATACTACTAAAAGCAAAGTGATACGCAGCATTAGTGGATCTAAACCAGTTTGCCTCTTACCCGACGACACAATCCTATAGACAGTCGGTCCACAAGTTCTCGTCTTAATTCTTAAACTTTAATGTGGTCCCAGACTCCATATGTACCACCTGTTTTTCGGAGGGAACTTGTCGGTGCAATGCACTGGGAAGTCAAGTAAAAAGGATAATGGACGTCTTTGCATTTGTTTGACGATAGATGTACACATAACCATTGCATCGATGTTTGCCCAACTTCGACTTAATGACGTCCCTTGCTACCCGTCCCAACTCAACAACTCAACAACTTCAAGGGTAATGTTTATAGCCTTTGAAAATTCATGGCGTTAGCTCCACTATTGGCAGAGGCATTAGTTCCCCCAAACCGAAGCGAAGGGGTGTCCATAAATTACTTGTGCGAAAATACTACCACTACTGTACAAACTGTACTGATACTACATTTACGGTAATAATAATAAAAGCAGATCACTTATCGTTATGGCGTTATGTGCCTGGGGGACTTGAATATTTTAAAACTTAAAGGTAATTTATGAACGCCCCCTGCGCATGGAAGCATCTCGCTAGAAAGTATACGAAGGTCATGGGATGAATAAATTGTAGAATGTTCTCCTGTCTCAAGGGACCCAACTTTCCACACTACACACTTTCTCCGCTTATTAGCAAATAATTTCAATCAAAACAATATATTTGCGTAATGGATTTTCCTAATTATTCTCCCATGCCATCTAATCCTAACTTTAAGTTTAAGGCCTCCTGCCAGTCCAATAACTATATCAACTACAAATTATGGAGTTGGGCATTTCAAAAAAAGGGTCTTCAGAGTCGAATTTTTGAGAAGGAAAAAGGAAAATGAGAGCACTTTGTCTATACATACATGGGAGAGTAAGTAGTAATTACAAGCGTAGGCTAGTTTCTAAGCTTTCCCATTTACGTGTGAATGCATAATAATGCTATAAAAACATAAAAATGTAAACGGCGCTCATGTTTTAAAATTTCTTAAAATATTCAAAAACTAAGAGAGAGTTTTGAATAACAAATTTTCTACAACGTGTAAATAAGCAATTTCGCCTTGGTTCAAAATCGTGTATTTTGTGATTTGAAATATTTGAGGGCATGTACATAAACACAGAACAGTGAACAACTTCGATTGGTTGAAACGCAGGTGACTATGTTTATAGACTTTTACCAACCAATTCAAAAATGTGTACATAGGACCATTTCAAAAGCATGCAAAATTACAGTTTGCACCTTATTGAAATTGTAAATGTATAGTAGGTACTTTATACTTTTAAAGCAAGTAAATGGTATATTTTGCATCTTTAAGAAACATGTTTATAGGACATTTTGCACCTTTTCAAAAACATGCAAATAGGATATTTTGCGTCTTTTCGAATCCATGCTAGTATGACATTTTGCACCATTTCTAAAAACAAATATGACATTTTGCATCCATTAAAAAGCGTGTAAATAAGCAATGGACCACCTTTTTAAAGTAATGGAATAATTACTATAATTTGTGCATTTTCAAAGACAGTTTATACCGTTTAAAAAACAAGAAATCATAGCATTTTCCATCTTACTCAAAAAGTGCAAATGATACATTTTACACATTTAAAAACCTTGGATATTTAACCATTTGATAATTTGATAGCCCTTCCGATTAATCAAGATTTTCTGTTTTAAATCCCACCATTTTTGAACTACATCTGTTAAACGGAGTAGCTTCAAGCTGCATTAATATCTACATCGATAAAATTGTAAATACAGAGCCCAATTCATAGGTTCAAAAAAGTGTGTCTTTCCCTAGCTTTGAAGACGAAGAAAGAAATGTGTCCTAAATGATTAGCAAGTGAAAGGCTAGAGTACTCCATTTGTGTTGATGGGCTACGCGTAAGGAGTTGAATGGTTAAAGAAAGTAGGTGGTGGATCGTTGACTGGTTCAGTGTTGTTGATTGTGATGGGACAGTTGTTGGATGGTGTGTAGTTTGACTCGATTTGGTTGGAATAAAAAAAAAGAGGAAAGCTGCCTTGAGCTCATTATCCACTTGGCTCTTTCCCATAGAGATGAATTGAAGCGAAGGGCATTGAATTGAATTGAGTCCCTCTCCTTTCCCACTCCATCCAAAAGCTCAACCGTCGCCACTAGGAAGAGACTCGGAGAGAGAAATTGAATTGGAAAGCAGAGCTTGAGAATGAAGTGAAGAGTTTTCACTTTAGTTTTTCATCAACTTCCATCTCATCTCTGAGTGCTTCCTTTCCTCGCTTCTGCTTTCCTTTCCTTTGCTTTGCGGTCTTTGGATATCTCCAGTGCATCTGGGTCTGGCTATGAAATCTGGTAAACCCAACCGCAACCAATCATTCCACCATTCATCACTCGCCACATGTAAGTAAGTAGTGCGTGGTCAGCATATGTGTGTATATATATATTATATATATGGCTAATAGTAGACGGGGCCTTGTACACATGACCTTGTAAGATTATTAGAGTGACACCAAAGAGGCCAAACATTCCTTTGTTTTGTCCACCTCCAAAAAAGGAGCATGCATACAAATAATGATCATGTGCGCTAGTGAAAGTGCTAAAATAAAGTCGGGAACTTTCTCAAAAGCAAAAAGGAAAGCTTCTTTTGAAAGATGGAAAACTGACTTAGTATTCAAGTATTTTTAACAGTTAGTATCAAAACTTACAATTAGTTGCTAGTGATTTAAAATAATGTTGGAAATTTATCTTTACGTTTTCAAAACATTTAAAATATCTCAGTTACGCACCTTTTAATAGAAAAGAAGGAATAACGTATCCATAAACCGCATGAGTATTACCTACATTGATCGAAAGTATAGGCAAAATGTGATGATATCCCTTTCAAAAGGGGCAAAACATAATAATACCTGATTTACAAGATCCATCAAATTACAGCAACGGGTTTTTAAAGGTGCAAAACGGGATAGAAACGTTTTCAAAAGGTACAAAATGTGATGAATATCTTTTCAAAAGGTGCAAAATGTAATAAAAGCGTTTTCAAAAGGTGCAAAACGGGATAGAAACGTTTTAAAAAGGTGAAAAATGTGATGAAAGCGTTTTCAAAAGGTGCAAAATGGGATAGAAACGTTTTCAAAAGGTGCAAAATGTGACGAAAGCCTTTTCAAAAGGTGCAAAACTGGATAGAAACGTTTTCAAAATGTGCAAAATGTGATGAAAGCATTTTCAAACCGTGCAAAATTTGATAAAATAACTTTAAAAAGGTGCAAATAGTGCTCTCAACGTTTTCAAAAGATACCTGTAACAAATTTTAAGAAGAAGGTTTTCACAAGTTTCAAAATCTGCTAAAACGTATTTCAACACTGCTGTAGTAAATGAAGGGCTCCGAAGTGTTCACCAACACGTGCGTCTACAGATGCTATAGTAGACTCTACATACACATCCCTGCGTGTGCTATACCTGTACTGGTAGCATGTATGTATATGTATGTACCTACCATAAAAATGTAGATCTGTATGTACCTCCATACAAACTGGCACGATCTACACAGTCATTCGATGGCCGTAGCGTGTTGTAGATTGTGGCTACAGATGAAAGTTGTATTGTTAGGGCACATTTTAAAATTCCTCCTTTGTACTTTCTCCCTGTACTTTCACCCAATAGACCCGTAGTTCCCTGCCTGCAATGCCATGTAAACCTGGCAATTGGGAGTTTGGGATGGACGTGAGCTCCACTTGACTCCGACAGAGATCTAGATTCCAGAGGCTCATCCATGCTCAGCATACAATACAAGCGTTTCAATTTCTATTAATGGATGATACATCTTTTAAACATTGATCTCTCTCATCTGTATTCCTCGTGTGGAGGGGCCGACGCTGGGGAAAAGCATTATGGACAAGTTAGTCTTTAGTTTATTTTTAAATTTTACCAGCTCATCCCTCCCTTTATCTCCGGACACGGACACACACACACACACGGCACAGCATTCTTCTTTCTTTAGTCTCTCTAGCGGCCCTCTGGATTTTTAATCAAATTAGCGGATATTTTATTGATGATGCTACAAAGGTAGGCATTGTACCCAGCAGTAGTACAGAAGCAGTCTCTATGCGGTGCATGAGGAGACGCGCACTGCATTAAAAAGTAAATGAGAACGTGTGCGGAAGATGTGATAGTGATAATCAGTATCATTAGCACGGTTCCATTTTTAATGCGGGCTCCATTTACGCTTATCTTGAGGAACTATTCATTCTTTATTGAAGCACTACTGCTTCACGAATATTTATGTATTCACGTTGGTACTATGTAACTCACTCTTAGAGGCAACAAACGTGGGTGTAACACTGGATTATTCAAAACCATCATGTAAGCAAATATGCGCTAAATTAAATATTTTCGACGAGTCCCAAGGGCTCGCAGTGATCCCCTTTGTTTTTAACAGCTCAGTCAATACTATTTATGTGGGCAATTATTTTAATAAGCTGGATTTTAGCAGTAATTTCTAGTTTTTAAAATGTGTTTTTATAACAGGTTTGGTGGAGGTTACCTTTTTAAAAAATGTTTCGGGAGCGACGGGTTGCAGTTTGAAAAAGTGTATTTAAATAAAATGACGATTTAGAATAGTGTTTTTGAAGCAATTTTCATTCGTGAATAAGTGAGTTTATAATAACTTAATTTTTTAAAAGGACATTAATGGGAATTGATGTTTTTACAAATGTTTTTTCGTAGCAATTTATGCTTGAAAAAAAAGCTTATGGAAGCTGACGTTTTGAAAAAGTGTTCTTCAGTTGTAAATTGTATTTTTAAAAAGTGTTCTTCAGTTGTAAATTGTATTTTTAAAGTGTTTTTCTAGAAAAGTATGATTTACAAAAGCGTTTTAGCAGCCGTATTTTGAAAAAGTATGTTAATGGATGAAGGCATGTAGGAAAAATGTGTTGGTAGCAACGTATGTAGGTACAAGCATTCAGAAAAAGTGTGCTTATAGGAAAGTACTATTTAAAGAATCGTTTTCACGGCGGTCATCATTATGAAAGTCCATCTTCAGATGATTACACGCTTGGAAAAGGATTTTCCAGAATTGGTCCCTTTGAAAATATTTTCTTGTCAATTTTAATATAAAAAGTTGTGAACATCTGCACTCTTCTTTATTAATGTAATCCCTCGGCGAAAGGAGTACCACTGTAGAAATCGGTGCGGTTCAAAAATAGGCTTTAGAGATCATCT
Source organism: Dicyrtoma fusca (assembly GCA_034695205.1). Taxonomy (NCBI): domain Eukaryota; kingdom Metazoa; phylum Arthropoda; class Collembola; order Symphypleona; family Dicyrtomidae; genus Dicyrtoma; species Dicyrtoma fusca. Next base: position 753 of record JAQFZC010000790.1, on the reverse strand, counting down.
AGCAAAGAAATGTCGGTCTGGAAAAGGAGCCCAAGATTAACGGTGTTGGCTTACAAGTTGAGTACACAGTTACTTTTGGTTTGGGGCACTCATGTCCGCTTATAATTGGAGTACCGAGAGTGGCATGAACTGCTGGCGTGACTTGCAACTTGATTTCAAAAGAGAATCCGTACATACATACAATGCACGGAGACTGGAACACTGCACTGCACTGTGTGGACGTGGACTTGGGAGATGCAGTCCAGCCGTCGCAGTCGCAATAAGTAATTCCTTCAGATTCTCAAATGCGGAGTTAAATGACGGCCCGCGCAATTTTCACAATAAATGTCCAACCGAATTCATACTCACAAATATATCGTGGGCAAAGAAGCATTATGGGGAACGTCTAATCCCGCTTAAAATCGTTGTAACTATTGTCAGCGCTTTCAGTGTCTTTTTGACCTAGGTTCTACCCAAGTGTTTACAAAAAGTGTAAATACCTCTATTTAACTATTTTTTAAAAATTAAAATAGCCGTTTTTCTCTTTTTGAAAAATGTAAATACCACTTTTGAACAATTTTTAAAGCGTTTAGTTAATAGATGTGCTCTTTCTAAAAAGTGTAAATAGCAGTTTTGTTTTTTCTGAAAATGTAAATAGCAGTTTTCCTCTTTCTGAAAAGTGTAAATAGAAGTTTCGCTCTTTCTGAAAAGTGTAAATAGAAGTTTCGCTCTTTCTGAAAAGTGTAAATAGAAGTTTCGCTCTTTCTGAAAAGT
>JAQFZC010000789.1:0-40481 GCA_034695205.1 Dicyrtoma fusca | reverse complement strand
ATAGCATTGTGTTATGCGGAATGCAATGAGGGAATTTGGAATAGAGCCCCAGGGGTTCTATTCGAGCATTTACGGTACATCAATTTCAAATATGAATGTGAATGCGCATAATCAACGTTCAAAGCCCATGGAGAAAGATTAATAGGAAAATGGCAAATGGAATACTTTACGTAATACTAAATAAGAAATACGCGCTTCCTCCTTTTCTGTGCTTGGAAGATGTCTTTGTGACTGGAACATGGGTTTCGGAGTTGATTTCTCCCATCAATGGCTTTCTCCGTTGATTTCAGATGAAAGCAAAGTAAATTTGTTTGTCGGCGGAGGTAGTGAAGTAGAATGTGATCAGTTAATGCAGGCGGTAAGTAAACTTCCTTCTTAGGTTTGCTAGTATTATTGGGTTAGTTGGTTACATGGTCATTGCATCGTAACCAATCAAAGGCATTAGTAAGCAACAAGCATACCCTATACACTTCCCACATAAGTACATATACATATTGTAGTACATACACACCTGTAAATGTACATACGTACTTTTAAGTGAAAGTCTCTGGCTCCTTATTATACTTGGAGTCTAAAGCTGACGCCAGGCCTCAGCAGATTGTGATGGTTACTTGGTGGAAATGGAAGTAGGAAAAGGTTTTATTTCTGAAATAAAGGAGATAAAATAATGGAAGTTCACCAGTGCGACTGGATAAGTGAAATCTAGTACGTAGGTACATATAGTTCCGTTGTATTGTATTACGAAGGCTATTCCTTCTTCTAACGGTTACACTTGACGGTTGGTTGGGTTTACTCCAGAGTTCCAGACAGATTAGAGGTACGATGGCTCTACTGTTGTACTTGTACGAATAGTTCTGGTTACAATTCGTAGTAGGCTTCCGTCCACGGTTACGGTTGTAGGGCAGTGGATGAGGCAATAGCATAAAGTGTATGAGTAAGATACTAGGGGGAAATCTAGAGTGTATTTTCTAAGTGGTCTGTAAGTAGATGATGGGAAGTTTTTGTGGGTCTGTCTGTTCGTCTGCCTCTTTCCCTGCCTGTCTGTCCGTCTCAGAGGATGGAAGTGAGGAAAGGAAGAGATAGTCTAGTTGAATGAAAGATACATGAAATGAGGAAGAAGAAAAGAGATAGTTTACAGAGAAAGTGAGCTGAGAAAGAAGGAAGTTGTCTTGCCAAGGAGATAGATAGCTTACGTTTTAGACTCATCATGATGATGCTTTCCCTCCGCCTCTACGCGCTTCATGCAAAGGACGAGCTCTTGTATTTGTATCCACTCACCTTACACACACAGCTCTCTCTCTGTAACTTTCTCCTTCTCCCCATTTACTTGGTACAGTGTCTGCTATCTAGTTTCTGCTGCGATGCTTCTCCGCTCTGAATCTCCTACTTTCCCTTCACTTAATCGTTGGCTGGGGTATAAAGAGAGCCTACATATAATTTTTGGTCATGGACTATGGACTAGAGTAATAGTGTGTTGTTTCATAGCAACCCAGACCCGCCACAGGGTCGATATATCGGATTGGCAAGACAAGCGCACAGGTGGTTCTCACTCCAACGTTCACGTTCTCTTCTCATCCTGTGCCCACCGGAGTGAGTGTATCTGTGTGTAGTTTGAGTCTCCTTAAAAGGAGAACTTACCCTCTCAGTGTACCTACAATTTCCATTTCCATGTACTAGCCATACAGAGTACTTCCCATGTACAAGCTCACACACCGTTTTCTCGAGTTGGTCCTGCTAGGTCCTACTTGTATTTTGTCCCTGCTTTCTCTCTTTCTCTCTCTCTCTCTGCCCGTGTATGTAGTGTGTACGAGGGAAACTTTCTCTGTTGTGTTAGGTAGATAGGTTGGTTTGGTTTGGCTCTTGGTCTTATTAGTATGTAGTGAGACATGGGAGGAAGTACATAGGCGGGAGATACATAGGTGAAAGTGGAGTATGGGCTAGGGTAAGTTCAAAGTAAGCAGCCGTTTCTTCCTCGCTCACTTTCACCAGTCAGCGAGCCACCCAAGGAACCAGCCTTTGCAGCCAATATATAAAAGCCCAAGTTCCAAGTTTCCTCTACATGCATTCACGTCTTGGGGAAACCACCAGTTGATCTTTGCTTAACCATGTTGCATACATTTACCTCTTCCTCCCGTCACACTCATTCATTGTGGTTTATGAGATTGTATACTAAACGTCTGCTCCCCTTCTCTCGTCACGACGCCTCTCACTTCACTCCTTGTCCTTATCTCCTTCCTTCATAGTATCTTGTCTACTTCAGCCAACCCAGTCCGCTTCATTAGTTTCTCCATCATTAAAACAACTCTCCGTCTCACTTTGTGCTCTTCATTACGCTTCAACATCTCCGCAGAGAAGGAATGAAGCTTGAAACTTTTATAATAGCAACAGCGAAGCTTCTATAATTGACAGCAGTCGGAGCATTTACATTAAAATTAAAATTTATTAATACTTGTAAAATCTTAGGAACTCCAATTAATTACTGTGAAAGTGCAAAAGTGGGTTTCTGCAGAAATATAGAGAAGATACATCTATCAAAAGTGAATCGTACATTGGAAAAAATGGAAATATTGAAATAGAAATTAAAACAGTTACTCTATCCCCTTTACATACAATTACAACTATCGTCAAATTTGAATACAAAATTAATATAGAAAGCATAAGGGGCAAGAAGAAGAAACAAGAAGAGAAAGCTTGAGTGGAAGAGCGGCTTGGAAAGGAAATAAAGTTAAAGGGAAAGCGTGTGTAACTAAAGGAACTGATAAATATTGTCTACAGACAGAAACATGGAACATGTGGTATATCTGTAGTGCCGAGAAAAGGGAAAGACTGAAGTGGGGAGTCCATGTATGCAAGCACTTCCATTTCATATAAGAACTATATACTTTACACAGAGTTGAGCGAATTTCCCAAGACTCTCACATCAAAGATAAATAGATTGTGAGAAATTCATTTATGAGCTTGCAATCGTTTTATTTAAAGAAGAACCCTGGGAATTGTTTTTGTTCTCAGCTTCACTGTTCACAGTTCAAGTCAAGTGAAACTAAGGGAAGTCAACTTGTCCCCCTTCAGCCACACTTTCTCTCCACTGGCCTGTTGTTTGTTCGCAGTCGACGTTTATTGCCCAAACAGCAGTCTCTTTCGTATCCGTTTCTTGTTCCAAAATAGTCCATTTAATTACCTACCAATTTTATTTATAGGCCGCCTCACCTATACCTATGTATGCCGTTAGAACTGGAATTGGAAATTCGATTGATAGCCAGGGATACACATTTTTCTAGGATTTCAGTTATCCAAGTCCACGCTGAACCCAGAATGTCATTATTTATTAACAGTTAACAAATTTTGTTAGTTCCGATCCACACAAAAAGTTTAGTTTGTTTGGGTAGACGGACAAAAAATACGGAAATTATGTCTCTTCCTTCCTGCATCGTACCCTGTGACTCATCCTCGTGACCATTGTACACTGTACTTACAGAGAGATCGACCGATGGTATGTCATTGAATAGTTCAAGTCAAGTCAAAATGACATTAATGGCATTCATGTGTGACTTGTTATGACTGGTAATTAGTTAATTGCTTCTTCTAGTCCGTTCCATTTGATTGCCTCTCTCAGCTGTAATGTACGTCAACTACAGTTCAATTTATAATGCCAAAATGAGTAGGTATAGGGAGTGAAGGATTTTGCTACCTCAGCAATCATTGACCAATGTAGAATATGAAATATACATAGAGACTATACATAAAAACTTTTTATTATGATACTTTGGTCAAATTGAAAAAATTATTTTGTCGTACGATAAGAAACTTCCAAGTCAGTTGCTTCTGTGTACAACTTTCTCCATGACTTTCAATCAAAAGACTATCACTAATAGAGAGCATATCAGTATTACAGTAATCGTAAGATTATATGATTGCTTCACTGCACTTTGTCAATTATTTGTACACAAGTATGGGCTTGAGTATGAAAATATTTTGGTAGACGGCTACCTCATTAGCTCGTGAGTACTATCACTGGGCGCTTCGGGATGAATTCTGATATACTTATACATGCAGTGTACAGTAGCTGTACTCTTGAGTCATAAACTACAATCGAAGATCCAAGAAAGAAAAAAGGAAAGGAAGAAACCAAAAGGAAAGTTAGCAAAGGAAAGTGATACTAATAATGAATTTCAACAGTCGAAGAATCTCGCTCGCTGCTACCTCCAGCCATGTTGATAAAGGCACTGACTTTGAACATCCTGAGGTACGTATGTAGTAGGGCATAGTTTTCAGTATTACCTAATATGTAGTAATGTAGTAATTTTACTCGAGTGGAAAACCTATTGAGTAATTCCTTGTATGGGAGAAAGTAAAACTTTACTTTCTCTTTTCATTCTCTTGTTTTTCTTTTTTCTGTCTTACAGAAAGGGGGTTAACAATAAATGGTATACGTATATACCATTCCATTGTATAAAATATCCTGCAACATGCAGTTGTACATATCTACCAAAGTTCATAACTTCTCCATCCATTTTCATTTTCTGTATTTGAAAAATATGAGCAGTGAGTAATGCAATGAGCCTATATGTTGACCCAAAGTTGGATGTTGAAGAATAGGTTAAGGTTGTACAAGAAACATGCTGTGTGTCGACTGTACAGCGTAAAAGAGCCTCCAATTGTGCTTCCGAAACATGAAATAATACTTGTGAATCCGCCACTACCAACTTCTCCAGCAGCTGCAGAGAGCTGCATACACCGTAATGTGGTTCAAAAGTTTAAGGCATTGTTTGTACAAGCTTTATAGAAATACGTGGGTATGTATGAATTTCTTTTCCTAGCATTAAAGTTTCCTAGCACACTCAGTCTCAGCTCGACCTATCCTCACTGAGAGTTGATTAGGTAATACAGATACTTTTGGTTCACTTGATGTACGTATCAATCTCGGTCTGCGGGATCAAACTTTTCCTCTTCATACTAAAATTAGAAATTACATTCAATTGCTCTTCGATGTATCACAAAAGGCACAATTGGGCACCTCTTACTGAGCTAATGAATTTGCATGTGCAAATTACTAAATTGTTTAGCTTTCACCCATAAACTGGAAATGGATGAAAATGAACAGTGGTTTTGTAAAAGAAAAACGACAGGAAAAATACTTTTCTAAGGAGTAGCGCAAGAGAGCGCCTTTTATTTGGGCTATAACCATATTTATTCAAAAGTGGGACACACACTAAGAAAACTAGGAAGTTATGTATATGCATATTTATATGCTAGTAAGTAATATTTTGTTAATATTTGTATTTATGCATTTTGGATGGGAAGGATGGATATTTGTATTTATGCATTTTGGATGGGAAGGATGGAATTCCTGCCGACGTTATCATGAGCTCAGAAATGTATGTAGGAACGCGGCTGAAAATATTCCTGATTCGTTCAAACTTTGTAGCTCAAACAGTTTTTGCCTTGAGGGCCTCAAGCTATGATTCTTTTTTAAAACTTTTATGATCCTGCAGAGTTGAATGCTGTATGTAGGTACACACATACATAGGCACATATTATGCATATTCTGATAAGAATGGAAGCCAAACACTGCTTCGTGCTCGAGAAGACCAACTATATATAGGCACATCACAACATACATGAGGAAATAATATCTAGACTGCGGTTTTGGATGTTTTATGTTTTCCCCCAAAATAAAGTTGTAGTTGAATGCGGGGAATGAGGGAAGATATTCGATCAAAACATAAACAAGCTTTGTTGAGCTTGTACAAAATAGTTTAGTCTTTATACGAGAATCGGGATAACCAGAATCACTCTACTTTTACTCCGTGTATATACGTCTGTGTGATTACGTTATGAATAGTTTAGAAAGACATTTTCTTGCCAACACCGGAACAGGCATGTCGTGGGTTCGAACATGCAAGCGATTTCCAAATCTAATGCACTTTGTTTACAGTGCACACACGCAAATGTATGTACATATGTATCTGTGGTTTGTTATACATACATATACCTATACTATGAGTCTACATTCTACATTGGTGTACATACGTACAAGATGCTGGATGCTGTTTTTGAGTGTACAGTGTAACGTCGCTGATGGCTCGTCCGTCATTCAAGTTTGAAAGTTGAGTGCTACCATGTGTACACTACTTGACGGAGTGAATAATATTGAATGAGGGTATTAATGAATAAAGTTGACAATTGCGTGGGCTGTGTTGTTAGCCCATGTAAAGTGAAGCATGACTTTCCCAGGCATTCTTATTGTGCGTATGCCGATCTTCCCGAAATGATGAAACATCCATTATATCAACTCCTTATCCTTATCCCTATTATTCAACGTCCTCGCGAGGAGAACTTGAAATGAATGACGGCATCAAATTTGTGGCGATACTTTCTCTGTGGAAGGGAACTTCAAGGCGAAGCTGCTTGAGGTCAAGGTGATCTGTTACAAGGAGCCCATTCCTTTGTTTTGGCTTTCTTTTATCCAAAAAAGAAAGAGAGGAGTGTGTCTTTAGAGATTAGAGTCTCCTTGACACTCGGTGTTACATTCCAGCTATACTTTACTTAAAAGAAGTTGGTCTTTCATAATTATAGTTTGTCCATTATACATACACAGATGTAATACGACGAGTTCTACGTATTTAATTTCCTAAATCATTTTGTACACGCTTCCTTATCACTTCCTACTATTATCTCCTGATCTATTGATCTACAAACATCCTGATTTATGCTTCTTTTGCTCATTTTTTTTGTTGCCCTTTCAATGCCTACGCTAAAGTGAACTAACACGTGTCGTCTCATCTCACAAACTCACTAGTCAGCCACCCGATCTAGAGATGTGCTTTTGTTCTTTTTGTTCTCTGCAGAATTCTCTCGGCTTTTGGACTTTTACTGTATAATGTACATATGTTTCTACATAAGTCTACATGTTTTGTTTGAATCTGGATGTTCATCTACAGATAGTGTACACATGCATGGTTCACCAAGGTGTGTTCCAAACAAGTGTACCAATGTGCCAGTGTTCTCCTCATGCTTGGATGATGCGAGAGCTCGTCGCTCGCTTTGTCCTCTAAACAGTACATCCGTGTGCTTTGATTTTAATTTGACTTTGATTCCTCTGACATTTGTCGGGGCGGAAAGGAAGGGAAAGAGAAAAACAAATGCACAGAGGATGGAAAAGTTTTGAGAATTTCACTTTTTTCCCCTTCGCTACATTGCTCATATTGTCGGTAGGTCGTCATTGTGAAATGGTGAAATGGATGAGATGCATTTAGGAAACGAGATTTACGATCGTACTTGTAGAGGCAGCCGCCAGTCATTCTTTTTAGTTTGTCTGTGATGGGCAGTGCAGGAAGAAAAGTTTGGAACTCACAAATAATGTTGATGTTTATAGAAAGCTACTCCTTTGAAGATTTAACGCACCACGGGACGTCAGCCAAAGTCAACGAGTTTGTTCTAATGAACCTGTTTGTTCTGTGTACATACATAGGTATGTGCGTGGTGGTCGGTAAACCAATATGACAATCATTAGATTTTTAATTAATAGCTTTCTCCCAACTTCAGGATGTGAAAAGTACCTAAAGAGTACCTATCCTCAAAAAATCAAAGTTTAAAAATTGAAAAATGTCTTTTTTTATGTATTTCAGGGCCAGGTTGGAGTGGGCCATCAGGGAGGAGCAGAGCGCTTCCGGCGTCTATCACAATTGTCGAAAGGAGGCGGGTACGGCGTGGGCGGGGGATTCAACCCGAGGTATCTCTCAAGGGGAGGGACATCCCGCCATCCCCATTCCTACTCTTTGCAGTGAGACACACACAAGTGCCTTCAAATTACTTCTCTCTTCTCTGTCTCTGTAACTATCTCAAAGCATCCGTTCTGTCCATTCTTCATCTTCCATTTATCAATTTACTATAATATATATTTACTCATGTTCCATACACCTGAATCCGTCACACACTTTGTGAGGCCAGACCCAAATGTAACCACGAACACTCATGCCATCACCATCACTCCAAACAATATTTACTCAAAGTTCAATCGTTTATTTTTAAAATATTCTACCTGCTCACCTATGTACACACGTCACAGAAACAGATTGAAGGCTTCCAATCCACTGTCCATATTTTGTATTTCACCGTCATACATATAAGTGAACAGTCAGTAGTCACTCAATTGAGTCAGGATAGAATTCCGTGAGTTTTGGTAAAAAAGAAAGCACTCAAACAAATGTAACTACACACTCTCTTACCTACCTATTTTCATATTTCATTTTGGCATGAAATATGAATTTTATTTCTTTAGTTCTGGGATTTCTCCGTGTAATTCGATTTCCCTTCGATCTGTTCTCGGTCTGGATATACTTCGGAATAGCAAGGGAATGACGAATGGCAGGAGAAAAGTAAAAATTCCAAAGGGTATGTTTACGACGGTTGGTGGGTCCTCCACTTGAATACCTAGTAATATTAATATTTCATCTCTTTGGGAGCCTTGGTTTTCTTATTTATATTCTTTTCTCAAGTATCACTCCCAGGCGCATATTATTACATTGCATTTCATTGCATTGCATTGGATGATGCGTTAAAAAAATCAAAATCGTTTGTCAATAGAAGACATCTGGGGATACAATTTTATCAATTCAATTTTGTTCATTGGGTAAACTAGCAACGAGCTCGAGTGCTCCTACGTGCTTACTTTGAAAACAAGGAAAATATCAATGCTACATACAACAGCATATGTAAGTAAGTATACGGATATAAGCTTCATAAAACGTCTGAGGAACCCAAACCCATACATAGTTGTATACAGCATACATTTCCATGGAGCCGCAGCGAGGTAAATAATGGAATTTTGTTTAGCAAGAGAGACAAGAGAGAAGATTTGGAAATGAGCGCATTCATTTCACTTCCAATGTTCCAAAGTTCCAATATGATTGTAAAAAATAGATGCATGTATACAGATTTTGGTAGGTTTGTGTTCGAATCTACTCTTTACATTTGGATTGGCTGGAATTGACATGTACATGTGGGTAGAATAATTCATTGTGAGAGGGTATACAGCTGAGGCGTGTATCCATTGTTACGGGCGTAGGAAGAGAAATTCAGTGCAGTGTAGGTATGTGTGTACATGGTTAGTCGAAGGATGGGATTCGTCACAGATTTGAAATTCCACGTTTTCACTTCTTCGCTGACTGACATGACACGCTTAAGTTGAAATTGTAGTCAGAGGGAAAGTCGGAACGAGCGTGGGTAATACATAGAAAGAGCAAAAAACAATACAAATAAAGTGGGTATGCCCAAGAGAAAACTCATTTCACTTTGATCTTTTCCATGAATCCCCACCTGACTCTCATAGGTCGCTCCCAATTGAACCTCCTGACCCACAACCAACCATATAGTATACAAGATATGTTACTGATATACTGATATACCTACGCTATATGTACATATGTACAATGTAGTTGCTTGACTCATGAAAACACTAGGGCCCTGTCAATTGTTACCGTAGAGAAAACAATGCCGGAGGTGTATTATGTTTAGCCCTTTTTACCTATTCGTAACTGGCAAACCATGACTGAAGTTGTTTACTGCTTATATCTACTATAATTTAACACTTTCAAAAAGGTCAAAACTAGAAATTAACACTTTCAAAAACATCAGAACTAGAAATAAACACTTTCAAAAAGGTCAAAACTAGAAATCAACATTCCCCAAAATGTGTAAAAATAGAAATTAACACTTTCGAAAAGGTGTAAAATAAGATTTATTGCTGTTTCGAAAAGGTTAAAAAACGGGGTTGTATAGCAGATGCATGTACGCATCTCTAACAATTGCTGCAGTGAATTTTACTATATTTCAGATTTTTACACGAGTGTTAAAATATGAACTATACCTTGAAGAAACCATTTTAGCCACAAGGGTAGTACGTGCATAATATTTGAAGAGCCCCATGGCTTGGGGCTTTATGTATGGCTTGCACGCAGCGTTGTACCTGTAAAGCAATAAATTTAATAATGCGTAGAAAATGGATGGAAAAAATATTGAAGGCTCAGGCTCAGTCAAGAATCCGTACATTTCAGTCTAAAGTCTGTAATTTCATTCTATTCAAGTAATCAAAGATTTCCACTAGAATAATGTGTGCATAACTCACTACCGATGAAATCCAATTTTGAGTTTCAAAGCTCTTTAATTAAGTTTGAACGCATACAGATTCCATATCTCAAACCTAGTGATTCCATTAGGGGAAACCTGAAGGTCATTTAATTTTACCATTGCATTGGCACTATTTAGTATACCTGTCTAATTAATTATCTTATTTGTTTACTTTTTCATGGTGGGCTATGGGATGGGCCAGCAAACAGCATCCCAAAGAATGATCTTATTTCTGCAGATATGCATATAATATGTATGACTGACAGTTTATCTATGTATCCATTCAATTTTAGTTATCAATAACATCATGCCAATTTCAATGATGATATGAAAAAGCTTCAAAACTTCCTTTGTCAACTCTGCTTGGAACTCAGCCAGTGTCGGGCATGGGATTTGCATGTGCAAAGTTCACCCATGGTAAGAATTTCCCTTGTCGAATAAATTCTAGGGCCAAAAACAATGAAAATGTCAATAGGTGAACATGTTCACCTTTACAAAACCAGGAGGGTTTGCCCCGTGACAAGAATTAAATGAAGATAAAAGCAAATGATGAAGAAAGAGTTTTTTTGTGGATTCCCTATATACTTATATCCCATAAATTGGTGTAGGGCATACAAACTAAAGGCTTATATCCGTACAAGACTGCTTCATGCATTTTCATGGGGTAGCTAGCTATAGGAGGGGAGAAGATGAAGAAGGGAAAGGAATAAAATGAGAATTGTTCAGCGTGTGTGAGAGAGAAAGCCGGTGAAAGTTAGGTGCTTCATTGTTTCAAGAGCAATTTGATATGACTGGTTGGATGGGGAAGGAGAACAATTTGTAAGTCACGAGGGACCTACTTACCGCCACTACAAAGAGTCAAAGCTCGGTAACTTGAAAAACTGTCTCTTGCCAATTTATTCATGAGATTGTGCTCAAGGAAGCACAAGCACTACGTTGATTTCCCATCCACAATTTCTCTCAGCCTTTCCCCATCGACTGTGCTGTGCTGTGTGAGTTGGCGTCTTTTGGAATTCAACTGTGCCGTTCGTACGCCTCTGTAAAGAGCAGCAGCAGCTTTCCATGTTCCAACATTTATGTATACATGCTTTGTGTTCCTGTTCTTAACCTGTGTGTGATCCCATCCCAGGATTTAACCAAATCAAACCATTCCCTTTTATTCAGGGCTATTTGAATAATCTAGTGAATTAATTTAACATAGAAAATCTGCTAGCAGTTCACATGCATACCCTTCCCATTTTTCTCTCCCATTAATCCCAGACTTTTTCAAGTGCCGTCTTCAATTCTCTATCTATAATTTGACTTGACTGAGTGGGTTAGAGGGGCTAGGCTGCAATAGGTCGGCTTTGAATTCAGATTTTACACAAGATAAAAAAACTTGACATGACAGACATTTATACAGGTTCTTTCGAGGTAGCAACTTTATATAGGTGGCTATATGTATCTCTGTCTCCATTTCACGTTTAGGGTTGACTAGGGCGAATTGCGGATTTCACGGGCACATTTCGGATTGAGCTGAAAGAGGGATAAAGGTAGTACCTACCTCCCTACATTATGATTATAGAAATATAAATAGAAATGGAAATGCTACGTATATGTATCCCCACAAGTCACCCTGGATTGGGAAAAGTTGAAAAAAAAATCAATAGGCAGCGAATATATTTTGAGTTCTACGTCTATTTTTGTGGGGCCGACTGATCGTGAGGAGAGAGCTAGTTAAATCCCATGTAGGGCAACACAGCACAGCAACAGCATCCAGAGAAGCAGAAGACCCAACTTCTGGTCCAATGTCAAAGGAGCAGACGGAGATGAGCGTACATGTATGAGTGGAAGAAGAAAATAAGTGGGGCTGCTGGGATGAGCTTGGTTTACCTAATAGGGTGCAGAGATAGTTATAATAGATACCATACAATAACAGTCAGACACACTTACATAGTTTTCTCACAGTGAGGACGTCATTGAAAGACGAGCTGGAAATATCCAATGAGAAAGATGGCTGAGAGTCCTTCTATGGAAGGATTTAGTATTTACGCGTATGTATGGGTAGATGAAGAAAGGGATGGTTGGAGAGATCCATTCCATCCATAAATACATGCACCAGGCTCAAATGGAAACGTATTTTCCTCAGCTTCCACTTTGAATGTAGACATTAGGGGCAGAGACGGAACGTTCAACGTGAGCCGGAGCAGGCGGAAGGCAGAGCGTGGATGAATATGAATTCACCGTTTTGACTCTTCGAGGTATTCATCCACAGAAGAAAAAAAAATGATAGAAAATGGAAAGTTGAGCAATGCAAAGCCAAGGGAAGTCAAGTCAAGCCCAACAAATGCTTTTTACTCGTGACGGCGGGTCTAACAGTCTTCAAGTACGGAGAGCAGAGTGCAGTGCGGAGGAGAGAAGGACGTAATCATGATGAGCTTTCTCCTCCATGCTATGCATACACATCTCCCACTGACAACAAGAAATCCAATCATACAAGATAAAAGTCAGTTCTCATCAGATTTTCTACCGCAGCGACAAAGACAGCACAGCCCTCCCTTCATGGGATCAAGGTAGAAAGAAAGTAGGGGAAAGGGCTGGCGCTCATATGATTACTGATTACTACAGCCACACACAGCACAGCTTCAACGACAGCTACAATTGCAAGAACATATCGTTGGTGAAGAAGCATTGTGGAGTAACTCCCATCTTCACTCATACTCATTAGAGCAAATTCTAAAAATCTTTGAGCTAAGAAAAGTGTAAATAGCACTTTTACACACAAGCTGATACTACCTGTATAAAAAATAGTAAGGCTGCTATGAACACTTTTCAAAAACAGTACGCCCACTACCTGCAAACACTGATAAAAATAGTAAAACTGATATTTACTTGGATTAAAAATTGCAAAACATATATTTACACTGTAATAGTAGTGTAAATAGGTAAGTACCCTGAACACTTTTCAAAAAAGTACAACCGGTATTTACACTATTAAAAAGTAGTATAGGCACCTAGCATAAAGTGTAAAAGGGGTATTTACATTTTTCGTTACACAAAGTTAAAACCATCATTGTTGGGACTTCCCTCAAAATAACATTAAGGAAAACCTGGACTTGCCTCACAAATCTTTAAAACGGGGATGAATTTGACTCACAAAATGCAATGCTTCTTCACCGATGCTATGAATGTACACTTACGACTGCAAATGGAAAGACAGATAAATTCTCATTTTGAGTTCTGCATCTTCAAACTATTATCCCTCTCACTCTCATTTCATCCATGTGTTGTGTGTCTGCAAACATGATTGTATCCTTTATTATTATTAGAATTTTTCAGTTTTGGGGATTTCATTCGTTTCGAGTATATAACACGTGCATTGTGCAGACGCCGTGAGCACAATAAAGTGTTGCTGGACGTCAATGAAAACGACAATCACTTCAAACTACAGATGATGAAAATACAATATTCTATGTAGTTTGTAAGTATACCTACTTTCATTCTCATCCGACGAGGAGACAAATTAAAATGTCTCTGATAATGGAAGTTTTCAGATTTCCTTGTTTTGTGCTTAGAATTTTCGATGGGCACAAAGTGCGAGGAAAGTATGTAAGTACTACTAACTGTAATAATATTGTAATATAAACCCCTTTATCATTTTGGAGGAGTATTAAGGAGGGAATATAAAAGTGTGTGTGTGTTGGAGAAGAGGAAACAGCAAGTGAATTAATCTTGAACCTGTGTGCTTCAGATCCAGTTTCAAATTCAGATTCTTGTCGGGTTTCCTTTTCATATTCGTGTCCTTGGACCATGAATATTTTGGTAGTGGATGGCAGCCTTCTTTGAAAATAGGTTGAAAGCAATAGTGATTGTTTCGAAACCATAATGCCGTAAGTCTGACTGAATGCCATGGCGACTGTGCTCGCTGTATGGATGGTGAAAGGAGAAAGTTAAAAATAAAATGGCAATGTGTATATCAGTATGTACTGACTGCAAGGAACTTCTACGCGGACTAATGGGAAATCTTGGAATGAATCAGACTCACCGTGCATAAGAACTACTGTGCGATGAAAAGTTGAATGGATTTAGCTTTACCAGGCACTGAACAGTTACAAATGCTCCAAATTTCTTGTATATATACGTGTAGATGAAAAATCCGTCTTTGTCTCTGGCAGTGGAATATACTGGTAATATTTAAGCCGGCAGTCTTTATACCGTTATGGTTCCAATGTAAGAGCATAGCCTGGGTCTGATCTCTACCAAAGGTGGGTAACTATATGTGGAATGTATAACGTACGTACATACTTACACGCCTGTTTGCGAGTGTCTAAATTTACCTTTGAAAATCTCACCAGCTGCGTCTGTACAGTGAACATAGACAGATTCTCAAGCCTTGACCCATTTCTAAAAAGTTGCTCTTCCAATCCAGTGACGTGTGCCTTCCACGTGCTGGGATAGATAGCTACAGATGTAGGGACAGTTGTTGGAAGGAAATGAATCTCACGGAGAACACACAAAGTAAAAGATTGCCTCCGTCACCCACCCCATTACTCTGACGTTGATAATATTAAGTGCCTATATTGGAGCATTCGAGGGCTGGAGGTAGAAATGCGCATCCTGGCACTTTCACGTATTCCCTCCCAAAAACTTTGAATCAATTCAAGTAGTAAAACCAACTCGATGGGTATTTGTGACCAACAGATACGTAGCATAGCATAGGAACGTAGCAACATTTCCATCTGCCCTCTTAGAATTCTCTGTGAGAGAGGCAACAATTCGCAGGTTATGACAATATTATTATGAGAGAGGGGAAACATTACTCTCAACGAAATTTTACTTTGCGTCCAATCGGCGATCGAGATTGCATCTGCCTACGTATGTGAAAGAGTGAGAGAAAGTACCTAGTGAAAGCAGTATTTTTGTGTGAGATCTATTGCCCTACTATAGACTTTCTCCATAGCTAACAATATAAGGGGAAAGATGGATGCGTATCAGTATCTAGTACACTGGGACGGTGTCTATGCCCACTGTGTGTTCAGGTGTGATGCGTAGATTAAATAAGGGAAAGGCAAAGTAATGGTGAAGTTATAGCTTGGGTTTAGTGGTCGTAAGTAAAACTAAAGTTGACGATGAGGGCTGTCATAAATTTCTCAAGCTGTTCTCTAAGGCGACTATGAAAAGGATGTAAAAACTTTTACTATCATTTTACGAGACCAAGTTTAATTACAAGTTGTCATGCTATCCCAGGGCTCAAAGACACAGTAAGGGCAAGGAATCGATAAAATTAACTCAATGAATCAACTCATTCTAATGCTCGGCAGGATTTACTTTTAAGTCTTAAACATCCTCAGCATCATTTCAATTTTAAGTTGAGTCAATCTCCAAGACTTCTTCTTCTGTATCTGTAACCATAAGCTAATTCATTCCATTATTTCCATCTGCTGATGAGCTGACTAGCACATTAGGGAACGACAGCGAGGAGAAGGAGGAGGGCTATCTACGTCTACGTCCACTGCATCCTGCAAACATTCTTACTACCTTTATAAGTAGTTTAGATACACACAATTACACCCCAAATTATATTACTGTAGTTAAACAAAAACTCATTTAATTTTCATGACATTAAAACTTTCATTGACCGGGTAAATCCTTGCTGAGGATTAGATTTAGAAATAAATCGTATGAAATGAGACGCTTCAAAAATTTAGGGGCGAACCTAACCTACATGGTACATTGTGTCAGTAAATGCACACTTAAAAAACCTCTGCCACTTGCACAAACAATCTGCAGGATTTACTACCAAAATTGATCAATTTATTCCCCCCTTATTTTCTCTGCTCACGTTGACCATTGCTCACTATTTTATTTAACGATTGACTCTTTTCAATTTATGGGTAAAAACGATAATTTTTATTTGCTCCCCTGGTATGTACTTGTACATTCTGCCCGTCAAGGTTTGATGGCTACACATAATATACGAGTGTGTCTGTTATACCACGGATGGTTGGCTGCGTAGGATCAACATTTCCTCATATTTTACCAGAGTACCAATTTCTATGTATGTGGAACCGTGCATATTTTTGATACTACACCCTGTTCTATATTATTTGGGAATAAGTAGGCAAGTAAAAGGCAGGCAGTGACTTTCTGATATATGTTTACGTGACGTTCCGCTTTTGATGGACTTGGTTAAGGGACAAGCTAGGAATTAGGAATACGAATTTACTATTACGAAGGGAGTTACGAGGATACTTGGCTTTCACTTGGCTTTCCCATCATTTCATTTCCTTGTCATTCCCTCACTTCTTCAGATCTCGTCTTGAACAAGGGAGTTGAGGGGAAAAGGCAGGGAAGGAAGGGAGTAGGAAGACGAAGGAGAAGAGGAAAAAATCCACGGGGCAATCAAATCAAGTTTAATGGTCTGGAATCCGACATTCTCTCCATTCACGACTACCTTCGCTCATCCTCTCACTTTTGCTGAGAGTCAAGTCAAGACTGTGATGTTGTTGGGGTGGCCTTCCATGTATTTTTGCGAGTGTGATGTTCGTGTTTCCTCTCTCCGATGTTGTGTTGAAGCCTCAAGCGTTTTTACCATAACGTATCAGAGCACACCCATTCTAGCCACATAAAATTCACGCGTCAGCACATACCTACACACATCGCTCCCCGCCTTCCAACCAATGTGTACGTGTCGTAGGCTAGAGGCTGTTTAGACCATGGTGCCCGTGGACTAGGCCACAAACGTGGCTGCTTCTGGTCCAGGCCATGAGCTCATCCACTTTTGGCCTAGTTCACTGACGCCAGGGCCTGAAACCCTAGTAGCCAACGACATGCACACCTATACACTATAGACAAACGCTAAACGTTTAGATTTTTATGGGAAGGTTCACAGCAAAGTATAGTACCTAGATAGTTTGCCAGCGCTTTTGTGGATGCCCCAAGAAAGTATTATATTTAATGAATACCTACACGTTTATACGCCATCACGTACTCCGCTCTTTCCCTTTCTCTACATACGAGCATTCAGGTAAATTAAATCCATCTAATTGGACGGCTGTAACGAGAAGACACATTCAATTTAATCAAACTAATATTATTGAAAGGAGCAGGTCGGAGAAGTTTTCAAAATCGGATTAGAGCCCAGCCATACTTCTAGCCAAATAAAAGAGAGTGCCTATTAATAGTAGCGGTAGAGAGTCTTTGACTACAAATAAGGGATGTACATACCTACTACTAGTGCAGAGTAAACATACCTGCCTAATTGAAAATGGGCCACGTGGATACAAAAATTGACATGTTTGAACAGTTCAACCCAAATCATTACTGATCTGCTCTTCGGGGACGTGAACATGACCATGATGTGTTGGGAGGAAAGGAAGGAGGGGGAATCATCAAATTAGCTCAAGGGTGCCGGAGCTCCGTCTTCCGTCATAATCGATATGGCAAATAAATACAATAGATGAAAGCTCTTCGTCTCATTGTCAGTAAAGAAAAAGATAGGCGCTAGTAATGTAAAAGAAATCAATGGAACAAAATAGGAAATAATAGTATGTGGAAGTACTTTCGATTAGATTGCAAATGAAATGAGTGGGTGGTCCAAAGTAATGTTTTATGCACTTATAATTTTGTGTCAGATAGCTGTGGGGCCAAGAGTGAATGGATTTCCATTATAGAGTAAAAGCATCACCGTAAATATCCATGAGGAATACTTAGGGGTCAACGTAGTGAAGTAGTGGGAGAGCGGTGTGCAGTGTTTTAAAGTTGATGAGCAGCGAGGTTGTATTCCCAAACCGAGTCAACCGCCGGGCACTACCGCAGGCAGCGGGAGACTGAAGCGGTCAGTAATTTAGAATGGTTGCAATACAAGGCATGACGTGTAATATATTGTAATCCTACGGCAGCAGAGATGCTAACTATTTTCGACATTGTAAAAATTCAGACTTGAAAGGTATTACAAAGTACAGAGTACATAATATAAATTCAATGTCAAGGCTATTAAAGTGCAAAGTTCTTTACCCGCATTGCTCAAACTCAAATGAGTGATTGCTATTACCAGCTTTACCAGTTCAGATGAAGGTCTGTATTTTTTTGCGGGTATTCCCAGAACTTTCTCTTAGTCAGTCTGCATGTTGGCTGTAAGTCTTATCTCATCGTCGGGAATTTTAAGAAATGAATGGTGAGTGGAATAATTGTAGGGACAGAGCAGTAGCTACATATAATATTACGTGGAGTCCGTGTACGTCACACGATGATGACAAGACGTACATAAAAAAGGGATGAGATGAAGATCGAGCTTCTGAAAGGATGAGAATATATGAAGTAATGTAATGTGATCTTTCCGCTTTCTCTTTGATATCTCACATTAATACTAGCCAACGTCTCTAGTCCTCATCCTCACTGAGTGAGACAGGGAGACATCTAAGGTATTTGGATCCAGTGCAATTCTACAGACCAAGATAGTATATGTGTGTGTACACTATACAGACATTTAAGACAGTATATCCGAGAAAAACCCAACAGATTTCCCTCAACCCCTTCCTCGAGGTCTTTCAGCAACAACTTTAAGTCCTTCACTTTCCACTCCCAGACGCTGCTGTAATACTCTGCACAGTATATTGGGGATGTATATAGGCATAGGCTCATGCTATGGCTACATGGGCAATAACGAAATAGATCCATTTTAACAAGACAGCAGATATCATTAGACATGACCTAATTAGACGCTGGAGCTGGGAGAAAACACGTCGGGGAACTCAAGTCTCTTTATTAAAAGCTTGTTTTAAGAAAGCAGCGCAGCGATTAACTTCAGCTATATGCGTGTATACTGTAATAACAGAGACAGAACAGCAGGCATGAAATGCTCTCTCATTAGTAAAAAAGCTTACTCACTAAAACTGAGAGTTGAGTCAAATTCATATAGGAAACAAGCTGTATAATCAATGTGGAGTATCCCACGGCCACATCAGCGACAGAATAAGAAAGGGCAGTCATGCAGGGCTGGAATGTTGGCGCTACATATATATACATCGCAGTCAATCCTTGGGGCTTTGCGTGCAGGGTTAACTCAGTCTTCAAAAACATCTTCGTCAAAACATGTGTTGTCCTTTCTTCACGCACAAAATGCACCCATGCTTGACAATTCCCAATTACTAAAAAAAAGTGTTATGTCCTACACAAATGAGAAGCTCATAGCTATGCAGATACTCACAAGCTATAAACTAATGAATGGAAAGGCAGGCTTGTATATACCTTACTTCTATTTTGCCATATGAACGTACCTAGTAAATAATGCCCTCCATGCACTTCGCCTGGAAACAAGATTTCTATGCAGCTAATTATATATGAGCTGCAGGCTTTAAAAATTTAAACTACTGTTACTTGCTATAGAACCAGTAGTAAAGTAAAATCGGGGTTTTGTAATAGAAACCCCAATTTTTTTCCCAAGAATTTTCCTTAGCTTATTTCAAACTTTTTAATTTACGCTTAAAATAAAAACATTTCGTCTTTTTCTGCACCAGCAACTGCTCACACAACAGTATTAAGCAATATGTCGGAAGTACAATCCAAGTGTACATAGAAAAAGTTATTGTTTTACCCAATGAATTAAAAGCAGAAGGGAATTCCTTATAGTGCAGTTCATCGTGATTCAGGGAGTCAGTCCCCGGGACTAAATACATATATTACAGCAAAGATCTAAGTGTGGCCCGAGAGTGGGCTAGAAAATAAAGATTGGGTTAAATGACGGTCATTTACGGTACATATAACACTCCAATCGCATCACATACTAATTCGTCGAATAATGTTATATCAAGTGTAGGTTTCGTTATCTTCTAAACAAGGTAGCAACCTCCGCCCCAGAGGGAGACTAGGAGAGTGTGCAAGGAGGCACATCGTCTTTGCTCAAGTAACCATGTAATTTTGTAGCTCTTGAGTGAGACTAACTTTCTCTGAACTGGTCTTCACACGCACTAAAAGACGGACGGAAAACTAAGCAGAGCATAGTTGTATGGGATACAGAGTCCAAGTACTCACTCAAGTTTGCTTAATTTCTAAAGTTCAACTTTTTATTGAGTGGAGGATGGGATGTGTTCGTTCATTCGTTGGCCAGTAGCCTGAGCATACGGAGAGAAAGTACATATGTTGTGAGTCAAAATGAAATAACGTGTACACAGTAAAAGTAAGTCTAGACCGTCGTCAGCCCTTCTATTTTTATTACTACACAATTTTGAAAGGACATAAATGCCACTTTATTATTTCACCAAGCGAAGAGTTATAACGTGAAATGCTCTTTCCTCTGCCTTTACGCTCAACCACAATGGGCTGACTCAAAATAGATATTTAGGGGTCTACCCTTCCCCTCGTCCTGACTCTAGCTGTAATGTAATGTGAGTATGAAAGTTCACCTGAACTTTAAAGGTGCATCCCCCTGCCCATATAGAATTTGGTTCTCATAAATCCTCATACATAATGATGTTCATTGGAAGCAGATATAATAAGTTTTATGACGATGGCTGAATATATATAGGTAGGTACATGTATATGAGTCTGGTTAAAACAAACAAACATGGTTTTACCTTGCTATTAACCATGGGAGCACCGTCCAAGTCAAACTCGACATCGTCACAACGACCACACTTTTTTCATTTACAATTTCAGTTTCATTTCAGCTCTCGACGACATCATATTCCATGGCTTATATATTTACGACGTCCAGTGGCTCAAGTCAAGTACATACATCACTGTGTTGTCTTATACTATATTTATGAGTTCGTAATACATTTAGCTAGTGAGTTGGGCCCGGAGATGAAAGTACAGCCAGGGACTGTAGACAGAGCTCACATGAAAGGGAAAAGAGAGAGACTAACTTGGTCATGCAATAAACAATACGTTACTTAGGGGAGACCTCATGATAAGATGTGATATGATATAATAGTGCGCGGAGGTGAAAGTGGTGAAAATAATTCCATAGTAATTTAGATATAGATGCTCATGGAAGAAGGGCAAAGGGCTTCCCGCTTATCTTGCACACATACTCACCCTCACCGCACTCGGCAGTAGTGCACTGCAGACTCGTATCAGTCCAGCATCATCAGCTCATATTCTTATGTCAGACAGGTATGACTATATTCATATAAAATATTCAATTTTCATGGTTATACTAATGCGGGAGTAAAAGGAAAGTACACCTATCAACATTCATGTGGTGTGGGGAAGCGAGAAGTTTTCATCTGGAAAATGGAAATCTTATGTCTTTCACGCAAATAGATATGCATATGTATGGTCTGTCATAGGAAAAAAGGATAGGGCTGACCTCGCATCTTCTCCCCGCCTTTCTCCCCTCCTATGTTCTGTGTGTTTGTGTATGTATGTGTTTGCTTAGATACCTATGTATGACTTGGTTCTAGTTCTGGCTGACTTGGACGGAGCGACTGAATCCCTGCCTGTAGCTATGAGTCTCCGTCTGACTCTGAACATACTTACACTTGACTATTTTTGGAAGGAATGAAAGCACTCAGGGCAGTTAATGTATGTTGTGTTGTAGAGAGACAGAGAGAGAAAAGGAAAGTTACTAAGGTACATTAGCCGGAACTATAGAGCCACTCTTTGCTATAATAAGCTTAAGTGAGTTCGAGCATCGAGATATGGATGCTAGATAAGCCGCCAGGATCACAAGTACAAGTCCCCTGGAACACATGTAGAGTATACTTATACATATATCTACGTCGGAGGAATGTCTAGACCTTCCTATGTGCCATATGGACTGCCCTGAGTAGATTTAGCTATCTCTATACATACGTAGTCTGTACGCTCTAAGTAAAAGATACAAATTGGAGAAAGTAAAACTTACTCTGCCGGGGTATGGGTATTTAAATAGTGGATAATGGATGTGGATGGATACTTACGGGTGTCTCTGAGGATTTTTCATAGAAAAGTTAAACTCCTGCACCCGTCCTGTCGTCCGTCTCCCATCTCCTTGTGCCCTAACGCAACGGAAAAAGGAAAAATACGTGCTTTCATACATGTATACATATGAAATATATATAGTAGTATATATACATAGGCATGCCCACTCCAGCTCCGTTCCTTTGAAGCAACTTTCCGTACTGGGAAGGCTGAGGAGCGGATAGAAGCATATAGGAAGTGTCTGTCGTGTCGGGAGCCTTTCTATGTACTTTCTACCGTCACCCCTGCCTACTAACGTACCTACTACTACCTTACTCCGGTTGCCCGTTTGTCTTACGCTCCGTGGTTGGGAATAGTAAAATAGGAATAGGAGTTTCTCTCTGCTAATACAAAGAGATAAAAAGGAAGTGACTTCCAGTCAAGACGAGTAGTTAGCTGTGTAAAGGGAGTAAAGTGCGGACGAGCAGGATACGGAAAACACTTGCTCGACTTAAACGACGCGACTCGACTTAGCTTCACTCACCCAAATGGTGCATCCATCCAAATCCATTGTGTAACCTTTGAGAGTCATTTCTCTCCAAGTACATCCACTTCTCTGCATTCCATTCCATCTTAGTTCCTCGTACATTAGCCGTATTAACTGTAACAACTGCACTTACTTAGTACACATAGGTTTCCGGCTGTCGCCATATAGGTACCTACTTGTACGTATGTATACCTATTGACATTGACTCACAGGTGTTAAAGCCATTCAGCACATCATCGTTACCTTCCATCTCCGTGCAACACCGGCTCTCAAAAACTCAAAAATTGTACTGTGGTGCTCACTTCGTTTTTCCCTCACGCCCTTGTTTTTGTGTTCTACGGAATAGACAAATTAAAAATTACCAAGGCATTGCTTTCTCTCCTTCAAATGGAATGGAGGGTACGGATATATATATATAAGGAGCACAGTAAATACTTTATACTACAGCCTTCTTTGATTAATTCAGAGGCTTATACAGAATCACGATGATCGTGATCATAAGGCTTACTGAAAGTGTAATCTGTTACTTGTATAGGCTATAGCCCCTTACCATTTACTAATTAGAACCAAGAATCATACTATACTACTGCCAGGGAATGCTATAAAACTGTAATCTTAGCCACGCGGACTACAGACAGTGCAGTGTGCATTTTACGCTCTTCTTTGTTCTCAGATTTTTACAGTGAATTTGAACCGCTGCTGTACACGGCTTCGTGGAAATGGTGTGACATTAATCTGAGATTTCTGTCAGTTCTATTGAAATTCAGCAAGTTATTGACTACGAAAAAACTGTGAAAGTTCCCAAAGAACTTAAATACGGAAGGATCAACATCGTTAATCCGTAACTCTATCCATAGAAGAAGGAGTAGAACTGGAAAGAGGGTATCTGTATAAGATGTGCTTGTCGAGTTAATCCAATTTTTAATCGTACGGATCTGATCGTGAGAATGAGAATTTAGAAGTTTAGTGTCTAGGAGTATCAGCAGATCTGCACTGTAGCTATTTTATAATTGCTCGGTACAAACTACTGTACATTTTCTGTAGTAGACTTAAATCATAGAACTTCTCATTTGAAGGTCACCGAAGAATTGGAGACCAAAAACTGACAAGAAATCAAATTACAAGTTTAGCTTGAGTCTGTTGACGTCATCAAGGCCAGGATTATAGTTCGCTTGACAGAAAATTACCAATGCCAGTACCTTACAGATTAGCAATGAAGGTTCTGTGATGCTCTTGAATTTGTAGCTTTCGCTAGCTATGTACATTGTATCGTATGAAGCTTTATACTGGTTTACTTTCTGATAGACGCTATGTGCTGGTACGGAAATACGGGCAGTCCGAGGTAATTATTATTGGATGCTCGTCAGTGTGAATCTGTAATAGAGCTGCCTGCATTTTACTTCACAGAAATGCCACGGTAGCTTCCATCTACTTTCCACTTTCCTAGTAAAAGGGCAAATACCATTACTTCCACGATGTGAATTTTAATAAGTCTTTGGTCTACTCTGGGAAATATACTTTAGGGGGGAAAATTGACTTGACTCAAAATAAATTGACGTGCTAATACGTGTTTATAAGATCTGTGGATTTGCCCTATTTGCTGCCATGTTATCATGTCGTTCCTAGCCAATTAACCTTGAGATAATTCAATTCCAACCACCACGCTCTAAATTAAGTCAACAATGTAAGGAGACTATTAGTTTGACTACTATATAACCCTACCATCCAGGACCAGTCAAACATATTTGCGCGTGCATAATAAACTTATCTCTGGAATGACTTCAGCACCATCCCCATTCCACCATCATCTGCTCCAGGCCAGACGAACCAAACTCAGCGAGGCGAAAAGCAAGTGTTTATTTTAGAGTGAGAGTGAGAGACCATGGAAGAAGGTGAAAGTGAAATGAGTTAATGAGATCGAAATTTGTAAAATCATAAATCCCTTTCCTCTCGACTGTTGCTGGAAATTATGGGACTCATTTAACTGGGATTAAGTGGATGAAACTTAAATTACATTATTCAATTGAGTTTTGTAAACTGAATTTATGCATCATTAGAATTAGGAAAACAAAATTTTCTACATCAGTATTGGAGCAGATCGTAATTGGATGATAGATTGGGCCCCCTTTGAAACAACCATGAGAACTTGATAAAATTCCAAGAGTCGACCCATTCGAGTTGAAAAGGGACGTGGTCTAACAGACCGCGTCTAACTGTCTATAGTCTATGCATATGGTGCCTATATCTTTAATGTGAAATTCGTGTTTAGAACTCTTACCCTCTAATAAGGGTAGGGAATTTGAAAACTTGGTGGTTGTAGTGTTTAGTTTGACGTGGGAGGGTGGTGAGGGTTAGAGTGCGAGTGGGAAGAGCTCAAGTGTCAATATATTTTCTCAAACAACCACAATTTAAGTACATTGTAAGGGAAGCTCAAAGTGCTCAGCCCAAACTCAACTTAGCCATTAGTTGACACAGGGAACACACTTGTGAAATGAAACCAAGAGACGCTATTGACATTATTTGCCATGAGAACCGCGTACAAGTTAAATTATCCATACATAATAAAATAAAGGAGCCGTTCCAGATAATAACGGTTGAGTGAGCTTGGGCGAGTTAAAGGCTTTAGTATACACAGTCAGTGATAAGTAGAAACTACTAACAATAAGCGACCGAGTCTGTGGAACGTTAATGTAAACGGGAGGTAATGTGTTGCAGATAAATCCCAGTCTAACTCTTTGTCATTCATCGATTTTCTTGAAGAAAAACTACCGTGGACTCACTGGGCCCATTTATGAGAGCGAGTAAGTGAGTGAGTGAGTGAGCGTGCATGTGTGTCCGAGATAGACGTATCCAGAAGAGAAAAGCAAACGGATTTTGAAGTACGATGGGAACGGGAAGTGAAATTAATTTTCCGCTGACGTCAACAACGTCTTCTGCTGAGTAATAATAATAATCATAATCATACGGCCTTCCCCACTCCTTTAACTTAACGTTAACAAAATCACTCCTTCCTCTAATACCATTCAACTCCAACCCAAGTTTTGCCCATTTAAGTCATTGCATGTAGAGTGAAAGCCCCTGTACCTTGTAAATGTGCCTAGTCTTTATTAGTGTGTGAAACACAAGCGATTAGTGGCCAACTCAAAAACTTTCACCATGCATTGTCAAAACACAATGCACATGCCTTTATTATGATGAGCACCAACTTCCTTCCCTCGTCTTGAGCTCTTTCCCATTTCTTCGCGTGTACTTTTTCCCCTTCTCTTTATTGTTTTAAACTGGCGGTATTTCGTGCTGTGTACCGAAGCTAGTCTTGGCGGCAATTCCTACATTCACATACATCACCCAGACCAATATGCAATGACCCTCCTTGAAGTGTGCATTCATACTAATGAGTGTATTGCCTCTTGCTTGTAAGCCTTATTGTACTCTTTAGTCTTATCTGGAATGACCTCTTTCATCTGCCCTGTTCTCACGACTGCTTTTAATTATTATGGGCGACGAAGTAAACAGCAGTAGGGCTTTGATTTAAATGTAGGCACTTTCTCGTCTATTGCATATTATTGGTTTGACATTCAGCTTTCTCCTGGGGTAGTAAAGGCCTTCATTGATAGTAAGAGGGGAATTGAAATATTGAAATAGCCTAACTAACGACCAGCAGGGCTACAATATTACGTACAGTACACGAGTGTATTAAGATGTTCATTTTAGTAGCTCAGAATAGTGTTTTCGTCTGCCTGGTTTGACTGAGCTGAAATGTGAAATGTGACGCACTAGGTTGAAGGGATCACTGCTGGTGGACATTTGAATGGAAGGACGACACAATCAGTAGCTTTTAGCGATTCAGCTTTTGATGCCATATTCTGGCTTTGTCTCCATGTCTTATGGTAACATGTTAGGTCCTGACTGATATATTCGCAGTACAAAAGGCTTTCACAACCTTTAGTCGACATGCACTGAAACTTTCATTCATGGAGAAACCACTAATGGCTAAGATCCTTGTTTCTATGTACAGCTACCTATATGCATGCTCAGGGCTTACAGAGTATATTGGTACCAGCATGTGTCTACATACACACATAGCTAGATAGGTATGTACATAGGTAGTATATATAAATAGGGCCCTAGAGTCTGGGTCAACCATGCACCATATATGTAAGTACATATAACATTGTATTACAAACAGTGTTTTAGAGCCTCCAGGGTATATTTTAAGCCTTTTATACTGTGCCCATGTACTGGGGAAAGTCTTGCCTTGTAATTCCATGCATTGTTTACGCACCTACAGAAAATACGTAATAGAAGCAAGTCTATGTAGCCCTTGCCTTTTACTAATGTCTTTACCTATAAAGAGTAGGATTACAGATTACTTGCAGGATTAAAAGTGTATTTAATGCCAGGGCCAGAGAAAGTTGGAAAACATTACTCCCTCCGCTCTTTGTTCATTATTTCCGGTTTCTATCAATAGAGACCACATTAGGAATGGCACCGGTCTCATTTCCTCCTTGGCTGCTTGGATTTTCGATTTTGGCGTATGGCTTTGACATTCTTGTATCACAAGATAAATGCATCTACAAATCCAGTAGACTACACAGCCCATTTTTATCACAGCCAAATAAAAGACATTGAGTACATCTGAGACAGGGTCCTTTATAGTTTTATAGTGAATTACATATGTCTTGCAATAAAGTCTGAGATTTAGCTTGTACGACAGTAAATGTATAAGTTGTTCAAGGCACAGAACTCCATTTCCATCGCTCTCATTTGAGAGAAATGTCACAAAATAATTACAGGCTTTCATGTAAAAACATGGATTAAAATTAAAAAGGGAGAATCGCATGTGTAACATAGGTTGGATCGCAAAGGACTCTTCCGTTAAACACAGGCATAAATGAGACTTTCTCTGCTTTCTACGTTCTGCATTATATATACTTACAGTGTAAGATGAAAATGACACGGAAATTCGGATACATCTTGAAAAATCGGAATGACGTCGACGTAGATGTAAGAGATTAGGAAAAAATGCTTGGGAATGGAGATTATTCAGTTGAGTGGAAAGTAAGATACGGTGGCTGGCGAGGAAAATAAGATCGATAAGCATTTCTTATCTGTCATCCATCTTCCATGCTTTCACTCACCAAGACACTCTATTCAGTTTATACAAAGCGATTCTAATTTCAAACCATTACATTATCCTCACGTTTCCTTCCGTGTACTTAAATTACTACACGCACTGCTACCATTTAAACCCATATGCTTTCTCTTTCCCCAAACATACATGCAATGTCGATTTGCTGGTCTTTAAACTAAAATTTAAAGATACAATCAGGGAGGTGACATAGACTGTTAGCCCGTCAGAAGGTGCTTTTTGAACCAATTGGGAAGTTCATTTACATTATACTGGAGATGTAGATATCACTTCTTACGGCTTACTTTGTCGGTTACTCTTAACACACATATGTGGAGATTACGTCACCTAGCACACTCACAGGATGTTAGGTAGAAATCACATTGATATTCTTTCCCTTCCATCGTCTGTACCTTGATATGACGCTTATACGCAACATACGTGCATACCATAATTCTCCGACTGAGTTCCCTGTAAATATAAGCTATGACCTATAGGAAAATGAATGCTTTACTAAAGTGTTTACTATGCAAATTAAATTCCTTAAAAGGGTCAAAACTAGGAATTAACCTTTTTAAAAACGTTAATAATAGTGATTAGCATCTTAAAATAAGGTCAAAACTGGAAATCATCATCTTCAGAAGGTCAAAGGGGCGAAAATAGCACATTAACATTTTCAAAAACATTCAAAACTAGTAAATTGCATTTTCAAAAAGATCAAAACAGGAAACTAACATTTTTAAGAAGGATGAAAACGAGAGATTCACACTTTAAAAAAGGTCAAAACAGGAAATTAACATTTCAACAAGACGTTAAACTAGATTATCACAGTTTCGAAAAGGTTTTAAATTGGATTAAGCCCCACTTTGTAGTTATCTGTATACACAAACTAAAACGTTCTGTTTTCTACTAGCTTAAGTTTCAATTCTGACAAAACTCATTTTTCTAAACAAAATCGGCAATTTTATCTTCTTGTAAAAAAAACAATTTTAGCTCCGCTTACTAATAGGAGATTTACGGTGTACCCAGACCCATCAACAGAGAATATATCTAGGTACCTATAGCTTAATAAGGAACCGTCACAGTTTGCGTGCCACGTAACACTTCCCCCTAACTGTCTGATCGTCCGTTTATTTTATGTCACTTTCACTTTGTCCTTGTAGACAAATAGCATCCACTTTGTAGGTTTTTTTCCCGGCATGCAATGTAAGCTGAAAGTATTGAAAATTGAATACTACCTGCGTAGACTATTAGGTAACTCCATTCGAGGAAGAATCTTGGCCTATCAGATGATAGGATCTGTCTGCACTTACGAGGTTTACATGATTCAATTAAGAAATGAGAGCGTAGTTTCTCCTACACGCTCTCTATACATAACTTTTTAAAAACTTTCTTTTACTGCTCCTTGAATATTTTAATACTCAAATGGGTGTCAAAAGTACAAAGTACTACATTAACAAAGGAAGGAAATTACATACAGGATTTGATTATCTACGTCGTTTGCAATTCCAACTAATATCTTTATCTTAATCTGAATCTGCGTATAGGTAGAGTTTCTTTCTCTAGTTTTCTACTCGTTTCTTTCCTGAATCCTGAATGTGTCAAGTTCAAGAGCCGCAATCCAAGATGCCAAGATTGTAGAAACATATTGGAACGTGCTTGGATTGGCTTGGCTCAGCCTGGCTGGATCTCTGGCTATGGCTCTCCTCTCAATTGTCGAAAGTCGACAGCAAAGGATTTTTTCCGGAGCTATGGGGGAGCGCACGTGGGAAAGAAATCTAAGGAAAATAACATCTTTGAACAAGAAAAATGACTATATAAGGAGTCTCTACAGTACAGTAGAGGCAGACGGAAGCTCTGACACTCTTAAGAGTGTGGCGGAGAGAGAAACAATCGAAAGTTGAGGTGGAGTGTTAGTGGCAATAGAAGTGGAAGTGTCTACTGGGGTCGAGGACTGAATATGCATCTATTATTATGCAGACCGACCACCACACTACTGGCGTGCCTATAAGTATAGATATAGCGACGAGCTTGAGATTTTCAAAGAATTGTGTACATGTATGAAGAAAGCGAAGGTGGGACTGGGAATGAAAGGGAAATATAAAGGTTGAAAATCGGTCGATCTGTCTGGAATTTAAAAGACAGAAGGTGTGTGCTAGAGCGTGTAAGATTTCCGCGGCACATGCATCTGTACAGGCTCCTTTTTTTATTTTATTATTATGTTTTCTCTGGCTCTCGAGTTTGTGCCTCGTATTATGTGGCGAAACGTGGGGCTGAGATCCGATATAATTTTTGTTTAAGGTACCTTAGTCACATGTATTTTGATGAGGTTTTATAGCGGAGAAGCCCCCTAGGGCTTTATGTGATGTGACATGAGACATTTACTGCTTAATTCCAATCCTTCTTTCTTGTTCTTACGTCATTTTTTTCCTTTTCCAACATTTTTCTAAGCCCGGATTTCTTTCTTTTGGTCTAGTGCTGCTAGTAAACAGATTCATTCAAACAGCTTAGCTGGGCCCTATACATCATTCACCGTCATATACCATTGTTTTTTTAATTCGTTCCTTGAAAGTAATTATAGAGTGCCGTTTAAATGGAGCACAAGCCCTATTAAAGTAATTGTTATTGTATACATCTGAATTTACAATTTTTCCAAATTATGCAAAGGTGGTGCCTTTTTAAGATATTATATGTAGCTGTAATTAGGTTAATTATTTAATCCTTTCCGTTATTTATGACAATTATTATCATGAATAAGGGCAGACTTACAGTTAAGCGACAGTCATGGTTAAAAAAGGGACAAACAGCACCGGTGAAAGTCTGGGTCTTTGTTTATATTGGACACACTTCACTTCTTGTAAGATAACGGGCAGCTTTCCCTACCATTGTCGAGACAGTGTTCGTCTACCGTTCCAGTTCCGTGGCGTGACGGGAATGTATAATGTAAGAGACTCGTCGAAGAAAAGTGTATTTATTTGATACTTTTTTCCATATGAATGCGTAGCTTACCCTTTTTTGGATTGTCAAAGCAGGTTATATTTATTACATTTATTTACATTATATCATGCTATGTGAACATATATAGGTATATATATAGCTTACCTTACTTTGTGCCGCTTCTCCTCCCATCCCTGCTCTCTGACACCTTCTGCGTCTTGGCGTACCTTTCTCTCGCCTTGCTTTGTGCTCTCTCGATGTTGGCTCGGGAAGTTGTTCTTGCTTCCATTTTTAAGGTAAAAGCAATTTTCTCTCGTGTCTCAACCCTTTTATGTTTTTCATACAAATGGACTCTTTATTTGATTTTTCCATTACGTCTTGGATTTCAACTTTTTCAATTTGTCTTTCCCTTTACCTCATGAAAATTTTACAACTCCTCTATGTATATTAATATATGCGTAGACGTTTCGTCGTTTTTATAATCTTTTGAAGAATTATCGTGTCCTTCCTACCTCTTTTCCTATTGACATTGCCTTGTACGCCTTGTTGCCCTGTATCTATGTACATATTGTAGATAGACATTAAATATTTTGCTATTTGTCCGGAGCTACAATAGTGACGGAGGTAGTTAACACTGAATGTATTTGTAAGTGAATCCTTCCGTCGTTTTCTGAAGCATGAGTCAGAATCGGAATATACATAGAATGGAACCTTATGTACTAGCCACAGTAAACACACAATATAAGCTAAGGTCAAAGAAATTGTGATTGTTACACCTTCATTTACTTCTGTCCTGTTATTATGTTAGACATTAAATAATTGCCCTGGGAAA
Source organism: Dicyrtoma fusca (assembly GCA_034695205.1). NCBI lineage: Eukaryota > Metazoa > Arthropoda > Collembola > Symphypleona > Dicyrtomidae > Dicyrtoma > Dicyrtoma fusca. The sequence goes on along the minus strand of JAQFZC010000789.1, from coordinate 9,047 downwards.
GAAAACTGTCTGCTGTTCTTACATGAATGTACATACTTTGTCTCTGGGGTTTAATTACAAATGTCGACAATATTTTGTCCTAAGCTAGTGCCTATGTGAATACGACAAAACTATCTTTGACGAGCTAGATCCATTTTTAGCTCTGCATCTGTTTTACTACCCACTGTACTTTGTGGGAGATAAACTCAGGTACCTATCCTAAGGATACATACATATGTACCTCCATCTACTTATATATTTAGAAGATGATTTCCCTTTCGTCGCTCCATAGCGACATGGGAATTATACAAAATTTCCCAGACATGAAAAAATACAGAGAAAATGGAAATAATCCCGCTTAAGAGAGGAAACTTGTTCAAAGTTGGTATTTGCAGTCCCATAAGAAGATGTCACCCTTCAACTTGAGCTGATCACCGTCCTGCCAGCTACGAAAGTACTAGTATGACTGATGATAGGAGGAGCTTAACAATATTTTACAAGTAAGATATGTCAGTCCTTGACATGTAAAAGGATGAGAGAATTTGTCTCACTCTTATCTTTGGATGACTGATGAGAGCTCAAAAATGTAATTCAAACTGGTGAGAGACTAAGTTACGATTAGGAGGGTGTAGCTCTCCGTCGTGGTCTCCATCAAGACCAAGATCAAGATTGACACGACTCATGATTGCCAAATGCTAGGGATAAAATTTAAGTTATTCCACTATTCAGGCAGACAGACGTTCTGTACTATCTGTCGGTATGCATACCTTTGGGTTGGAGGTGGGTTAGGGTGCTACCACTGGTAATTGCAAGACCAGACCAATCTCAATATTTACTCGAAATCTTCCATTACAAGCTTTGGTCCAATCTCGTCTAGTTTCTACAGTTTTGTATGTAGGTACTTTCTCCTGCTTCGTCGGTGTGCAAACTTTGTATGTAGGTAGCCTTCAGTTAATGTTATGTATACATCTGCAGTCCACTTGAAATTGGGAGGGACGGAGGAAATAAATGATGAAAGCAACACAAAGTTCGTTTTAGGGGTCATCCATAAGTGACGCTTGCAACGAAGAGGAGCAGAAGGTGTTTTAAAGAGCATTGATAACTTTCTGGTACACTATATAAGTATACACATTAGGAATTTGCAAATGTAAATGTAATTTATGAAGAGACCCTTTGTGCTGCTATATTTTCTTCAAGTTCACCTTCCTCACGTGCACGTGGATTTGAGCCTTTGCTCTCGTTCGTCTGAGGGAGTTTGATCTGAATTGAGAAAACAAATATTTGCACTTTTGAAAGAAGATCAAATCACAGAGCCTCTCATCCAAAATATTTTAGCATGATGGACTTGGATTTGATTTACGCATTGAACCGTGGAAATATTATTCAAGTCCTTATATTCTATTCCTATTAGTCTCACTGGATATTTTCTACCATGCTTAGAAAACTCTCTCTCTAGCAATAGTAATAGTACTTTCACATATATGTATATACTGTTTATACATACAAATCCCTGTCTTGTATTGGTCTCGTTCAGCCAACATTAATATACATATAAGGAAATAACTAAACTGTAAAGCTTTTGGAATAAAAGGGATAAAACAAACGCTTTCTTGCACTAGGTACGTTTTACAATGGACTTTGACGTCACACAGTATGACAGTATACAGGATACAGTTCATCATAGTTTTCACCATAGCATTGTATTGTAAGAAAAACACAATTTATTACGAAATCACATGAACAGTGCAAGCCAAATACCTTATGTATTAACCTATTCAAAACTGGGAAACCATAGAAATAATGTGCTTCACAAAAGTTATTATTCTACAAATTAACTTTTTTAAAACAGGTCAAACCCAGAAATTAGCGATTTCAAAAGGAACCAAACTTGATATTAACCATTTTCAAAAACCTTTAAAACTAGTAACTAAAGTTTTCCAAAACGCAAAACTAGAAATTGAGTGTTTGAAAAATTCCAAAAGATATTGGCTTTTTCAAAACTCGAAACTACAATTTTCAAAAGATGCAAAACGGGATATACTACCGTTTCTTAAAGGATAAACAGTGCTGGGATACATACATTACATACCTACCTACATTATATTTTAGCAGTCTCCATCTCCATTGATTTCATAGTGAATATTTGTGTGCATATATTTATTATGTTCTGTGGACACAGCGTCATTCTTGGATTATAGCTGAGCATTGAATTCCTCCTTCAGTTGGAGGCCCAGTGCAGTGCCAGGTGGTTGGTTGGCTTGATGTTCCGTCCTAAATAAATTTAAATCCTCATTCAGACAAGAGTACGTAGGTACATACATGTGTAATTATGCAATAATATGTTCGTAGCATTGCATTGCGTTGAGTGAGAGTAAGCAGTTGCATGTATGTATTTCCTTTAGAAAAGACTACCGCATGATCCAAGGAGCGATTCTCTTGTCACTCACATTCTATGCAGGTGATCAGGGAGAGAGTGAAAAAAGAGAGAATAATAATAATAATACCGCAGTGGAGCATGGCATTGCATTGTATGTGTGACGTAAATGGGATCGGAATGCAGCGATGACAAAGATTTTTGTAAAGTTAAGAGAGAAAGCATGGAAATGAAAATGGAAATATGCGGCCGAGTATACATAAGGTGAGAGCGGCTGTGAGTGTACTATTTATTTATTTCATGTTTATTCACGCTTTCTACCAAAGGCTAAAGAAACTAAAGCATTTTTTATCCATCCTTCCAATCCTATTTTCCCCCCAGAAATCGAGGACGGGGGCAAGGTTTACTTACAAAATATAGTACTCACGTAGGTATCTACAATCTGTAGATGCACACGGAGTTGTGAGACTGGTGTTGGGCTCACACTATATATATATATATGCTCGTATCCCATGGATTTGTTAGAATTTGGATTTGGATGTGGATTTTTTGGTTTAAAACATTTTTACGGTGCGGATTCCCTGAGAATCAGCACCCAGACAACTTTATCCCAGACTCTAGGGCTTCACCATCCTACACTAGTCTAAATCCAACACCGACTCCAACTAAGCCATCTTTCCAGCAACCCCTTTTTTCATCTTCTTTTGTACTTTCACATTCTCATTTAAAGTTGAGCCATCTCAAAGCATAGCATTGAGGAGGAAAGGGTATTTATACTGTTCATGTGGAAAATATTGAAGGACGGCCTGAGTGTATAGGTATCTAATAATGTATTCAGAGGGTCATAGTTCGTGATACATTCTTTCTTCCATGGGTATACATACATACCTACATACATACATGTACTATGGAGAAAGTAAGCGTGTCTATACTCTACCACTCCACTCCTTGACAAGATACGCAGTCATCAGCAGTTGTTACCTTCGACTTGAAATAGAATTTGTGACAAAAGCGACCGGCGTCTCTCACACAATTCGTCACATATGTATGTAGATACGTACATACGTGTCAATGCAATGCATATATGTATTCCACTTTCACTTTTGCTCCTTGTCATTCCTCTCTTTTACGATTACTCGATTTGAATTGAAACTGTGTAACGAAGGAACTTTTCAATTTACGCTATGACATACCTACATTGCATTGGTAGTTTGCTACAGAAAATCTAAACTCACGTTTCCTTCCAAAAGTTTCACGAAAAAAGAGATATGCATCATTGTAGGCCATGTTCATTTGTCTATTCACTTTCAGAATGGTGAAGTGGAGACGATCTATTTTTATTTCTTCTGTCGCCTTCTTCAGTCTTGATTGACTCTTTTGTGACAGTGACACTTTCCCCGTTTCCTTCTGAGTGAAACTAATTGTCATATTATGCTAGTTCTGAGAATGAATCTCTGTCGTTGAAACGGAAGTTATGTATATTTCTCTGTGTCAGGTGAACTGAAATTATCAATTGTACTCGCAATACGACTTTGTATAATAGCAAATAGCTAGTAGGTACTTGTATGAGGGAAAATATTCATACACTAGGAGCACCTACATTAAAAGCTCAAATCACTGATATGTACATACTTGACGGAAACTACGAGGCTGATGAGATTGTTTTGTTCTCAACAAGCTCCACGTGGCAGATCAAAGTCAAAGTAAAATTGTGAGAAACATTACTAGTATATCATCGTTCATGCTGCAAGGTGAGGTAAATATATACATTTTGAGCTAAAAGCAAAATGAGGTTTTTCATATATTTACCATAAGATACTGTTCAGGATTCTGCTTTGAAGTAGATTTCGTTATAGAATTCTACTTTAATTCAGTGTAAAATGGATTTACCTCATTTTACATCTTAAAAGACAATTTTATGCTCCCATTGTATCGTATTGCTATTGCTGCCAAGGTGGGTTGAAGAGCTAGAGATTTTCGGAGAAGAAAATTATATGGCCTAATTAACACGACCGGAGATGAAGTAAAATGGGATTTTTTTAAAAAGGAGAATAGCAAAATTGCATGAGCTGAGCACATATTTGAAAGAAAAGCTGATGATTGGAACGAGAAAGAATTGAAGTAGTGATAGGACTTGTCTTCCCAACAATGTATCTAGAAAATAATGAAGATAAGAGCTCAGGGAAGAAATCATGGAGATGAGGGTAGAAGTCTGTACAACTTTCTACTTTCTCCATTGATATACGTATCAGGACTTTTCAAAGTTGAGGATGCATGAGACCGACTGTACATGTACACCGTATGTACACAATACAAGGTAGACGTATACAACTACACTGGATCTACACAGACACTACTACCCTCCGTGTCGTGCTATCCTCACGAAAGTGGGTCTATCAGGAGAGAGAAGCGACAGACAATCGACAATCGCAATCGTGTAGTTTTGTAATAGTAGAAACTTGGAGCTGAGTGGGAAATAAAAAGTTTGGGGATTTTGTTGGATAGGAAACGGGTTGGGAGTGAGAGACGAGGAAGAGACAGGAAAAGCAGTAGGGAAAGTACATACCTATACTTATTATGTGGGCCCGACAGTGAGGCAGGCAGGGAGCAGGCAGGCAGGCAGGCAAGCTGGGAGACTGGGACACCGAGATGCAGAGGCAGGCAACAGGAGATAGGAAGACAGTGAAGACACGAGCAGAATGAAAATGTGGAGCAGCAGGCAAGTCTTCTGAATGGAGAAAGTACGGTGGTGGTGGTATAGGGCTCCCTGCCGCCATAAGGCCATCCAATGAACGTAAATATCTATCTGTAAGGTGGAATTGAATGAAAGCCGATTCTCTCCTTCCAACCTTCCTTATCGTCACACAAAAACTTTTGCTCATTGTCATTTCCACGATTGTACTGACACCGCTACCCGCGTCCCCACTCCACCAGTCTTTCTCCACCCCGCTCTTTAATGACAACTCAACTTGTACGTGTGTAAAGCCCTTCGTCTCTATTATTCATTGGCCTTCCACAAACACAAACACGTTCCTCCACTGCACTGGTCTCCCCATTTCCCATTTCATTTCAAATGATCAAGACTGGGAACTTGAGTGAATAATAATTATTACCATTTCTTGTGTCCCCCGTCTGATAGTGCTTTACGGATATATCCTAGTTTCTCACTCCATTTGCTTCTTCTGTCCCTGTTTGTGCATTCCTAGCGGTCTCGGTCTCACTATGCAAAATTACTATTAGAGCTAAGGTACCTAGGGTGGTAAGGGATTGCTTCGAGAGTAGAAATTCTCTTCATTTTATCATTTTATTCAAGTGTGACACTAAAGGCTGTGCTCATGGGCTGTGAAGGAGGTTGGAATTTACAAGTGCACTGAATTAATACCTGTGTTTACAAAGACCATTTCCTTTTGAGGTGGACCAAGGTATGTCACTTGCATTCAAGCGAAGGAAACAAAATGTTATCGTGGTTTGGTAGCGCAGTATATATATACCTAACTACCCATGGTGTTATCCCTGCCCTATAATATGTAAAATTCAAAATATTTTGCGTATACATAGTACCTACGTAACACGTTACCCACCTGTACCCTTGTGAGCTCAGACAAGAGAGGATTTGTCAATATGTAATTTGTAGAGTTTAGTACAGAGATGTGTATCTGTATGCTCCGCTCTGCAAATAATACAACCCTCCTTGCAAATAATCCCTTGGATTTATATATATTTGCCCTGCTTTAAAGGAAGAGAAATCGAAACACATTTCCCCGCTCAACCCGTTCATGCAGTCATCTGTGAGGGTTTTGAATATCGTACAACTATGGAATTGTTTCGTACTAGTATTTTAGTGATTCAAGAACTTGGCTTCCTTTCAGTTCGATCTGGAACCCTTTGATCTGTTTACTATGCAAATAAATATACCTACATACCTACATACATTCCCAAAATTACAGTCACACAAAATGCAGACATTTGTATCTCTTCACACCGTCGTTTTCTGCTTGTTTTGAATTTTTCTTCCCCGCTACATAATTTTCTTGAAGTCATAAAACAAAGTACACATGTCAAAACATCACAATCAAAATCATCCGCAATTCGCATTAATCCCTTACCCTTTTGACTATCAAATACCTATGTACTCCTTTCACGCAAAGAAAGAGGGGAAGAACTCAAGGGCTGACGTGCTCTGTTTATTTTATTTAGGACGATGACAGCCATCTGCTTCGTGTGCAACTTGCCCATTTTATCACATCAAGTTGGTCTCGTCTGGAAGGGTGGAAATGGATTCGATGAATTGGTCAGGTAAGACGGAGTCTCTTTTTACATTTTACATGTTCCTTTTCTTAATCCAATTATTGTTGAGAGCTGGCTGGGATTTATATGGCCTTTTATTGTATCAACTGGAGAGAGAGATTATTCTCATGGGATGAATATAGGGATATTCCCATAGTAAGTATAGCTTGTAGGCTAAAGGCAGAGAAGTCTATCTAAAATCAACGATAGGCACTTTATATCATTATGAGGAGTAGTGGAGATATATAACAACTTGAGGAAACTTTTGTTTCATTTTAATTACCTCACAATTCTTGAAGCCACACACGCAATTCACGTGTTTATGTTGTAACTTGTTGTAAACTTAAAAGGAAACAGAGCTGTAAATTCTTCTACCCCACAAAAGGATAATGAGCTGGTGAAAGTGTACTAAGAGGGACAAGGACAATGCATGTGAAGGAGATGTTAAAAAGTCTTCGGATTGAGCCTATTGAAAGGAGGAAAGAGTTGGTAGGTAGGATACTCTACATACGCAGATGGAGAAGGAGAGGGAGAGATGGAAGACGATACAAAATTGTCTGGCATCTTGTTGTTCTTGGTGGGCTTGAAAGAAAGTCAAGTAAATGAAGTACATGAGTCACAAGTCAGTAAGTTACGTTTCTTCTGGGAACATTAATCAAAAGGAATGGACTCGTAATCACGTTTCCCCTGCCATCCTATCTACACTCCTTCATGACAAGTTCTCTCTCTGTACTGTACGTCTACTGCACTGCTCTGATTGAACCCTTGTAGGTTATGGACGGTACCTTTTCAAGTTTTCCTCCTCTGACTGATTATGGGAGTGATAATAAAGTGCGTCGTGTGTTTACGTGATGGTCAGAACCTATCTAGTAGCAACTTTCTCCGAGTTTTTTTTTCTTCAAAAACATACGTTCTTTTACTAATTGGCAAATTTCACAAAGCCTTTTTGGTCTTGGGGTCTTGATATAGTGTTTTTAGTTGAAACAGTAGAAAGTATAATCAGTTTCGATTACAAATATCTTCCTAGAAACTGAATTTTGTAATTTATCTCTCAAATTATTTTCGGTGTAGCTGTAGTATAGTAAGTCAGGGGTTTGGAATTATGTATGACAGTGTGTACTAGAGAGACATGTAATTGCCTGCATTATCCATGCTGCTCTACAAAGCAGTGAAACGAGTTCATAACTAGTTAGTGTTTACTAATGAGACTTTCTCTCAAAGAAAGTTTTCCACACTCTCCGCCTACTCATCCCTCTGTATAAATCTCGTTTCGTGTGAATACCTACATGTATGTACGACAGGGACTCATACTCATGATCATGACGAAGAAACTTGACTCCAGATCCTTCTCTTGTCAATTCACTAATCATATTAATTACGTCTTGTTAAGAGAATTTAACTCTTCGAGTATCAAAACTACAGACTACTAGTAGAACCAACCAGGTACAGCGGAACGTATTGCAGATTACTATAAGTAGCTCACTAAATATGTAGATGCCCCGTTGCTGGGTGAATTTTAATTTTATCTTGTCAAGAGATGCATTCATACCTTTTTATTTTGGGATAGTTATTAAATCAATCATTTCTTCATTGTGATTTCAGCCATTTCAATTTGTTACAATATCTTCGAGTAATTTTTTAACACATTTTTACACCGATCATGTTCTGTATCCTCCCTGTCTCTTTGACACGAGGGAATGGTAGTGTGCGACATGGAAAAGAGGCTAAAAATCCCATTGTGTGTTGATAGAAGGTGAAAGGGAAGGTTGAAGTAGTAAGGAAAAGCGGTGGTTGATCTGTAAGTGGTTTCACTTTAGACGCGGTTCGTTCCATCCAATTGATCACGAAGAGGGAATTCGCTCAGTCGTGTATGTACACCTTCCACCTCGCATCAATGTCATTCTTCATTCTGATCAGAGCCTGTTGCAGTCGCCTTCCTAGCACCCTTGAAATGAAACTTTTACAGTGCACAACGGAACTGACTTGGAACAATTCTACCGTAAATAACCGACCACCGACAGCCAAAATTAAATAAGCTTAGAATTATTGTTTTAAATAGCTGTAGATAAAGAGAGCCAGTGAATTATTACCATTTTACCTTCTAGGCAGTTTTCCTCCCTTAAAATCACACTTTCTAAAGAGCATTCATGTAGATTTAAGTTATTTTTGAACGGCAGTGTTGCACGCACGGGTTGGTTTGACAAATGAGGAACTATCCGTTTCAAAAAATGTGTCATAATTTTATTATGGATTTTAGAATTAGTTTAGTACAGTTGAAGAAGTACCGTAAATGACCGAATTATTGCCGCGGCAATTATCCAAACTATGATCCTCAAACCCGGCAATTATTTGGGCTCCGGCAATTATTTGAGCCCCGGCAATTATGCGTTCATGCAAAAATACGTAA